>VZTU01009320.1:0-77673 GCA_013400835.1 Zapornia atra
GAGAAGTTAGCTGAGCATGAGCTTACCAGTAGTTGTTTTAACTTGTGTTTGTGCAATTCTTTCTTGTTTTTACAACTGAGAAAATAGTTTGCATTCCTCAGGTTTTTTAGATTAGCTCTTATCATGGAACTCCCTCTTTTGAGAGGAGGCATTCACTACCTTGTAGATAAAATGCCTTTAGCTTTTTATTGATGATGATAATTAAGCTAGGTTTTTGGACAAGCCTGGACAAATTCAGGGGACTTTGCCAATAAGAGATTCAACTAATAGAAGGCAGATCCCATTTTTGATGTCTACCACTAAACACAATTTTCATTTCTACCCCTTCCCTCAGCACTTTTCATTTGCTCTTTCAATGCAAAACTGCATCCTGTTGGTAGTGGAAAACCTGCATTTTTTTAGCGTGTGATATGCAGTCCTTATCTCAGGTGCTTTAAAAGCAAGGCAATGTGTAAAGGAATTTCTACACAAAACTTTGTGCCTGTTGTTTACCAAGACAGAGGGAGAGGAGATGGAAAGGCAATATATCCAGTGCCCTAATTCACCTCGTGCTGAGTTGGAGTAAAACTTCTGGTGCATTCAGTGGAGAACAGGCCTTGAAAGTCCTACCCCAATTATAGAAAAGAGACATTTCTGAGAAAATCTGACTTTTCCCTTAAAAGCTTTCAGAAATGCTCAGTGTGAACAGACCTGCCTCAGGAGGAAGAGTTTTGGGGGTGATAGGAATTTATTTTAAAGGTCCTGGAAAACAAGCATCTGGAATTTTTTTTTTCTAATTTTTTTTTTCTCAGTTGGCATACTTTAGAGCTACTGAGTAGGATTGGGGTCTATTTACATTCCTCATGGTGTTGTGAAGATGCAGTCTGTTTAGGAAAATGCTTTGGTCAGCTTACCAGATAAAGAAGTTGGTTACTAACTTAAGGGAATGTCTGATGCAGTCTTTTGCTGGTAGACAGACATATTGACAGAGATTTCAGAGCTCTGGTAGTTTCAGAATAGAGGGTGGACAGGGCAAGTTTCTGCTTGTGAATAAAACATGTAGACATATTTGAGTAAAGGTCCTGTGATTCCTTGCACCTTTGCCAAGACCATGTTGTGGGAATCTGTGATGGCAGAGGAAGCTAAATCACTGTATTGATACTTATGTGCTGTTGCTTCCCACTTCATTGTGGCTCTTTCTGAGAACAGAGAAAGGCAATGCCAGGGTTTTCTTGCAAGTTTTTCCATGTGTCCATGTTTGTCTTGGTAGCGTAGTGCCCCATATGCACATAGTTGGAAGTCTTGCTCATAAACCAGAACTAAAATATTGCAGGACAGCATTATCGAGACAGGTTACTATAAAGTGTCCAAATGCTAAGTGTGTTCATTATTAGTAATTTCACTTTTTAATAACCTTCTTTCTGACAAGCTGGAAATAAAAGCTGCCATTCGAAGGTATTTTTGCTTGTCAGATATTTTAGGGCTTTTAGTACACGGTTTAATGTTTCATACTCCTTAATATTATGTAGAGAAAAGTATTCAAATAAATGGAATGCTGGATATAGTTAGATTTAATAATTCATGTGTTTAATTCCTTTCTGCATTGTAGAATGTGTGGGGAGCTTTAGAAATAGCAAAAGACATAAGATGTGTCTTGAATTACAATCTAAGGAATAGGAGAAGAAATGGATTGGTGCAATAGGCAAATAGTGTGTCTGGGAGAGCTGGTATGTATGTACCTGAGGATCTTGGCTTCTTTGGTCATAGCCTGCCCTCTATAGCTGGTTCATTTCTCAGAAGTTTTTCTGATTTCTGTATTTAATTGGTAAATTGCCATAAATGTTCATTTAAATATGCAAATTCAGGAAGGTGCATTTCCTGCAAGCTTACAGCTTGTTAATTAGGAGGTGGTTGTTCCACCTCAGGACCTGACCTTATGAAGTGGTGAGCATTTCCCTGGAACTGGAACAGAGGGAGGCATATTCAAGGAGAATGCAGCAGGATGAGAGATCTTCTCTACTTGCTATATGTTAAGTTTGCTCTAGCTCTCGTTCTTTGTTGCTGGTGTAGTAGCCAAAAACAGTTGCTCACGGAACAGCTCTGAGCTTTTCTACTATGCATTTGCATAGAACTCTTCACTGCTGAAAGGGTAAACGATTAATGTGGGTAGATTGTGCTTTAAAAAAACCATTAAACCCGTGCCTAATGGTGGCTTGGTTGTTTCTTCTGATGTACAGATGGGTTTATCCAGAGAGACTGATATATTCTTATAGTTCTCCTAGAACCTGACTTGGGTATGAAGATTGTCACCCATGCGTTAATTAATCTGTCAAAACATCTGACGAGGGGTGGGTACACACGGGAGGCAATTAGTCATTTTGTTCTGTTAGTCAGTAATGTCAACTTCTGTTGCTGTTGTATAAGGTTACTTTCTTACTTTTGTATTTTCAGCTTCCCTTACAGTAGAAGTTTGTTAACATGTAGCTTAACTTTGGTGTTAGATTTATGTGTTCGGTGTCCTTGACAAGTATCACTAATGCTGCGTACAGCTGTGAAATTTTGCACTTCCTTTTCCCCTCCCAGGGTAACATGCTGAGATAGTTGTGAGTGGCAGGACTGTGAGCTTGTGATAATACAGTAAGTTCTGTGCATGTAAATCTGTTAAATCAGTGGGGTATTCAGTTAACTTCAGAAAGTACTCTGCCTTGTTAAATACCACTTGATTTTGCTTTCTCTTTTCACCTTATTAGTGTGGATTTATAATGTAATTTACTTTGTCACTTGGGATGGAATCAGAGCAAATGCGTTTCTTGCTCTTCTTATGTTTTATGTTGCAATCAGACAGAGCAACGGAGGATGTGACAATGATAGGGAAGGATATCGTCAATCATTCTGGTATTTTCTTAGGATGAGAAGAGAGACTTGTGCTCAGTTAACTTAAAAAGGCTTTTTGCCACAGCCCAGGAGAGCTGTAGCCACGGTTTGGAGAGCAGAGCATGTTCATTTTGTTGAGTGCCTGTTACAAAGTTAAACTATGAGAATGAAAATAACATTTAAAACTTAGATGTTGAAGAAGTAATATGGTAAACAATTTTATGAGATTAAGACAGAATCTAGATTGTTTATTAGGAAAACCTTCCTGATAATGAGCTCTGTGATTTATTGTATTAAACTCTCAGGAATAGACGCTCTGTTGTGGGGACCATGTAAAAATTACTCTAAAAAGTCCACTGGAGTGTTTGGTGAAGAGTCTAAGACTCTGTCAGAAAAATGGAGAAAGTACCTGGCTTTACAAGTAGAGAGGTCTCTTTCTTCATAGTGGTATAAAGTATTTTTAAAATGAGAAGCATGTGATATTAGCTCCAGTAATGGTTATTTTTCTGCAACTTTATGAAGGATGATGATGAGCTGGGTTATTGAAGGTGGGAGAAAAATTGTTGTTTTTTGGCTTTTTCTTGCTTGGGCATTTAATACGTGTTTTTTTTTTTAGCAAAGAATCTGATAAAACAGTAGCATAAAACCAGTCCAGGGATCTTTATGTAAATAGTTTTGGCAGTATGGTGTTTTGGCACCTTCATTTGCAACGTGATCTCCTTTGCAATATTTCATACCTGTGTACCTGTACTTTGATATGGTCTTAATTTGCTTAATCCTGAGCCATCTGACAGACCATAGATTCATTCATTCATGTGTATTTCTGCTCTGGCTATGGCTCTCTTGAAGGTGATGCCCAAGCTAGTTTCACGCTATCTACTCTGAGTGTTTTGTGTGCCAGGTTGTATCAGACATTAAGAGACATCTACATCATGCTTTAAGCACGGTGCTGAATTAATCTCACAGAGAACCAGTGTGGATAGGGACTGTTTCTGTGATGGCTGAAATGTAGTTTTCCTCCACTGCTGTCTCAGTGAAGTTATTTTACTGGCATGTGTGGTAATCTTTGTGTACAGGTGTCAAACCAAAAAGAATTTGATCAGTGTAACAAACAGATTATGCTGGGTATCAAGTGCTGACTGCAGCAGGATGGACTGGAGACTGCACCAAATAGTGCAGATTGTGTTCTGGATGATATTCTCAGTGTGGGGTGTTTTATTAAAGAAATCTTTGTGTAGAGTCCTCCACCTGTTAGGAAAAGAGGAGAGCTTGAAATGTTTTTATGTATGTTTGGGTTTTGGAGGGGTTTTTTTGCAGTTTTGTTTTGGTTTTTTAAGACATAATATATCTCTCATCCCCATAATGGTAGAGAAATACAGGAAAGGCAAATGAAGTTTATAAAATATCAAAGCTGTATGGCTTACAAGTAGTTCTGTCAACTGATTAAAGCTATTAATCTGTAGTCTTCCAAATGTGATGTGCTTTATTACAGGCTGTGTATGAGATGTGTGTATCACCACAGCCATTCCAGCATCTTGTGTTGGAAAAGTAATGTCTAGACATGGCCACAAGCTTTACCTCTGCAGTTTGTACCTCTCAGGAGTCAGAAATGTGTCAGACAATGAAAAGGTCTCTTTGTATCCAGGATACTTTGAAATACTGGAATCAATTACAGTATTTTATTACAGTATTTGTTTGTATATGCCTTTAAAGACTACATGTCAAGTCTTTCATATTACATTCTCAGTGATTTGTATACTTTTGTCTCTTTCTGACTTAAGAAATACGGCGATACAGAGTGGTTCTGATGATCTGGTGGAAGTGTAGGCAGAAGACATTATCAAGGATGTGGAAGCAGTGTTTAAATGTAGATGTGCTAGCTTGAGAACAATGAGAATTTTACAAGGACAAACTGCAAGGTCAGAGGAAAACAAAACCAAAACAATGCCAAATTGACACGTCTGGTAGGACTGAGCACTGATTACTCTATCCTTGGCCTGCCAGGTTCATGATGATAATTGTGCCTTCTGTCTCCTGACCAGGTAGACTCTAAGGCATAGGTGATTAAGACTTTGTTGGGTTAAATTCCGACCTCTTCCTGGAGATAGTTATGGAGCAGTATATTCAGACTAAAGGGGCTGAGTGTCTTCTGCAAGAGAAGCCACTGCAATCCACACGACCTCCAAGATATAAAAGTTTAAGTGTTGCAGTTGGGTATGTACTGGCATTGTAACACACCTCGCATTATTAAGTTACGTGCTAGGACAATGGAAAATTACAACTCAGTTATTCAAGACTGTAGTAAATTTAGTTCATACCTCGTACTTCTGACACATCTGTCAGTGTGGTATCATGATTATTTACCTTGGCACTGTAAGCTCCAAGCAGGAAGTCCAGTTGGTGAGCACTGCATCCCAAAGCCTCCGGCGTATACTTACAGGCCATACTGCCACCAGCATAACCTGCAGCCCTGCTTACCAAACCAGAGTGTTCACATGATTGGAGGTTTGTTGGGATCAGGATGTCACTTTAAAAGGAAATTGCATTTCCAAAGGTGAGTGTGTGAAAGGGGTCAGTAATTCTTGACAGCTTGTTGCACTGTTCTGTTGTATTAAACCTGGAGGATTATTACTTGCAACGTCAGTTGCTGTAGTTTTTATTTTAAAACAAAAAAAATATAGTGGTAAGACGGATATTCTTAACCTGAGTAAGCATACTTTTTAGCTAGATCTGGGAGTAAGTAAATACCTAAAATAATCTTTGTTTTTGTCATCTCTTTGGTAGCATGCTTGCTTCCTGTGTTATGAAAGTCATCACTAGATTAGCTGTGTTTAAGCTTCCTGTCTCAACAGGGGTTTTTTCCATTATTTTTACAATCTCTTTCAGGAGGCACCGATATCATGTTTCTGTAATAAAGGTTACACTTAAATTATGTTGGGTTTTTTCCCTGTTGGGATTATTAATTTTTCTTCTCTCCATTTTCTTTACTTTGTCTAAAGTAGCTTTCTAACTCTGCTACTTTCTCAGATTATTGTTTTTTGACGGCAGATGCTATTGTAATAGCATGCAGGCTAAGAAAGCATCATACTAATTCTGTCTGCATTTGGTGACCTTTAATCTGTACAAAAAGATGAACAACTGTTTAAGTGTATCACTACTTATCCTTACTCTGAAGGACCGCAGGCTTTTAAATGAACTTCTGAGTGTGTTGTCTTTCTTTAAGAGCGGCGTCCTTCACTGTGCCAGAGCTTGATGACTTTGTATGAGTCAAAAGAGGTCTTTAGCATATGGCATGATGGTGTGGGCATTTTGGTTGCTTGCATTCAGTTTGTTAGAAGTCTGTGTTTCAGGAAGAGTGGTAAACTCACCTGTGTGATATCTCAGGTTAGACAACAAAAATTGTGTGAATTACGTTGTTTACCTGCTCTAGCCAATCATTATACTACTTTTCTTGGCCACTTGAGGGGAAGGTGCTGATGTTTAATAGATGAACCTTCAACTGTGACCTCTGGCTGAAAAAGTAAGTATCTGAGAGGCACAGTGTTGTATTTGTCTCATCTAGGGTGGAGATTTGAAACATATGTTGTACATATTCTCTTAGAATTAAGCATGAAAACTCCCGGCACTGAAAATAATTGACATGCTGGATTTCACATGTGCTCATTCGCATATCAAAGTAAAAGGTAAATATAGATGAGGTTTTAAAGCAAAATGTGGAGATGAATTTTTTTGACCAGTGGGGTAGGACTCCTCCAGAACAGTTCCACATCTAGTTAGACCATGGGCAAGCATTTTGCCATTGATGCATATCCTCCTCAACCTTCTGCAGGTCCCTTATGGTTAAATCAGTTTCCAGGGTATATATATATAGATAACATTTGCTTGCCCAGGTGTTTGTCTGCCTATTAATCTTGGTGAGATTGCAACTTTTGGTTTAAGCAAAAATTGAAGTAACACTTCAATGTCACGGTCTTTAGGCTGGTCTTGAAGTTTTAGCCCTCTAATTAAACTTCTTTGGCTTCGCAGATGCAGCTGCTGCCTTGCCAATTTATGTTTCTTCGTGGATTTCATATCAGCCCTTGTGTTACTGCCATCGACTGTGTATAAGCTCCTTCTGTGTTCTTTAGCCTTCAGATGTAGTGTTAAATTTGGGAGTTATCAAAATATTTACATTTGTTTTTTTCAAATTTTAGTTTTTGGGAGGCTAAATAGTTTCTTTATGCATTGCACTCTAGTTGTTACCTAAAAATTCCCATGATGCTTTGTTTCTGTGTTCTCTGATTCCTTTATTGTATCATCTAGGCTCTTTCTACTCATAGTAGAGGTGAATGGGAGGGTTTCCCGGAGTCTGACACCAGCATGAACTAACCAATTCTATGTTTTCCTCATCTGTGGCAGCTTAGGTATAGAAACTTGAGCTTGCTTCATAATAATGCTTTTTCTTTGTAGCTACTGTCATTTATTTCCTTCTGAAAGCTACAAATTATGTTAGTGACAGGTTTATATTTTGCATTTTTAGCCTATGACCACAGTAAGAAGTATCCCCTTCATTCCCTTTAAAAGATAGTTTCAGGGTCATCCTAATTGATTGCTTTCATTCATTTGCCCATGTTGTACTCTTCATTTGAGCGTTTTGTCTTGATGGTAATGAAACAAAAGCCCAATTAAGTCTTACACTCTACTGGGAAGTAGCTTGCCAGATTTTGACAGTAGAACAAAGGACGTTTCATTGACAAATTTCTTCAGAGGCAAATGTCTCAGTGGAGGTCTGTAAAGCAGCACATGTGCTTGTAGGCACTTACAAGCTATCACTTTTAAATTATTTTAAATCTGTGGCTGAGCCTTCTGCTCTGCTCCCAAGATGTGACTCAGAGCACTACTTGTGCTGGAGAGCTAATTTTCATCTACCAACAACGTGGAAGTCCCCTCAAATTGTCACCTTCCCAAAGTAGGTGAGATGAGAGCGAGCGACCTCTTAGCTTCGTGGAATGTTTCAAAAAAGGGATGTACGATAAAAAGACAGTATTAAATTTTTTCTTTTGTACCAAAAGCATGCACTCAACTGAAGCCATTGTAATTATTACTTTTAATATCTTTGTTTTAAAAGCTGTAAATCTGAAGAGCCACTTTAGGAGTGGAAAGAGAAGAATGAATTGGAACAATGTTTCTTTCCAAGCTGTGCCTTGCATGGCTGTTGGCATTCATCCTGCTGAGTCAAGTGCTTTGGAAAAGGGGAGGAGACGTGCACGATGAAGAGGAAAAAAAGGCCCAGAAGAGCCTGCTTCAACAGGACTCTATAGAATAGTTACAGGACCACTGCCTTACTGCATTAAAACTTTGCAATATGTATGACAAGAGAATTTCAGTTGGGTCCCCAGCTTTCTCTTTTGCTGTTAACTTCCTATTTGAATGCTCTAGCTCTGTATTACTGTGTATCAAAACTGGGACAACAATTGTCAACAGCTCCAAGTACGTGAGTAAATTACTATGTTTGATTTCCACCGAGCCATAAACACTCTTTGTCCTTTGCCTTTTACTAGCTATTGGCTTGGCTATTCCGTGTGGACAGGAAAGCTGTGTTTAATGCTGTGTAAAGTGGCCATCAGTTCCTTGCTTTTATCTCTATTCAGCATAAATTATTTTCAGCAAGGCCACAGAACGGTGTTGGCCAAGATTTGCAGGTGTCCCTTGTGGAGAGCTATTTCAGGACAAAGGCTTAAACTTACTGTTTCTTTCCCCCCCTTCTCTCTGTTTCATCTCTCCTTGAAGAACAGTAATCCTGAATGATAGCAGCCCATGGTTGGTCTCCTCCCTCCTCTGTGGCTCGCTGTTGTTGGTTTGGTTTGGGGTTTTTTTGTTGTTTTCAGAATTAACCCTCAGTTGGATAGGCTGAAGTGTATTCTTTACCCTTAAGCTTGGTAACTTGGTATATGCTGCCACTGCAATATTTCTGAGGGGAAATTCAGCCCCTAATTATCAAATTAGATGCACATTCTGGTTCTTTGGCATGACTTTACTTCTGCCCATCTGTTAGGTTGGCACTCTGCCCTCTTAGAAAGTAGCCGACCAGTTTCAGCTGAGCAGAGGAGCCAACCAAAGATGGGTTAAGAGAGGCAGCCCGCAGAACACTTTATGTTCGATTCCTCTTGCCAAAAGCTCTTCCTGTTTGCAAACAATGTCAGCTTAAGCCCATATGCTTCATTACATGGGATGACATCTGTGGAGACAGATGCAGGGATGGCAAAACAAATGACATTTGATAAGGAAGGGCATATGTTATGAAACCAGGCACCGCTATGAGTTTAAGACCCTGTCTGTGCTGCACGTGTGTACACAGAAATATAGATTGCTTGTGTATTTTGTTGTGCGAGTGCATTCATCAGCCAGGGTCAGGTCTTTGAAGTGCAGCAGTATTCAAGGTTTTTGTTAGGTGTAACTGTGGGTCATATGATTTGGTTGCTGCAGATTATTAGCCTAGATCATTATTTTGCTCCAGTACTCTTTGAATTGTAACGTGTATTAAAGGTCCAGTAGTTTGCACTGTGTAAGGAAATAGGTCTGGTTAATGCCAAGGACAGGCATGTTTTGTAGATTGAGGATTCTACTGTGGACTGTGTCTCTGAAGGATTTCACTGTTATCTTCCAAAATGGCTTCGAGGAAGTGTGCTGATTTCAGCACTTAGAAACACATTATTTGGATGTGAATTTTACACATCTGGGTAGAAGAGGCGTAAAAAAACCCTTCTTTTTGAGCAATGTCTTTGCACCTTTGCTAGATTATGCTACTTTTTCACCAGAGCTCAGCTTTCTCTCTAAAGCTACTTTTCTCAGGTACCTCTGCTTTCTGGATTTACAATGTGAAAATTACATTTAAAAATCAGAAGTTAATTTTAGTTTTGGAGATTTTAAAGAGATACCATCAAATTAAGATCTAGTTAATTCTTTTAAACTGACTTTCATGTTCTAAGCCTGTCTGAGGCAGAGTAACTAATTTTTCCTACTTCATCGTTGTTATGTGTATGATACAGCAACACATGTGCAAACAACCAAGCACACAGGGTTGTTCTTGGATCCTTCCAGACCAACTGTATCAAAGAAGTGATGTAGAGTTACAGGAGAGGAGAAGGGGAAGCAAGCAGTGGCCCTAGCACAGTAACCTGGAGGATCAGTCCTCTGTCATGAATCTTGGAGGACAGGAAGAAGTGATCTCAGAGAGCCTCCAGTGAACAGGGAGGGAAAAGAACCAAGGGAACTCTTCAGTAAAGTAGTTTTGGTGGCCTTTGATGCCGCCTCCACAAATTCTGAGATTACATTGAGCAGAAGAATGATTTTGCAGTGTCACTAGGGAAGCAGAACAGGTATAAATAGATATAAAGTTGGCCTCAATCACAACAGCACCATGTAGGAAGGGAAAACAGCAAGTGAGGGTTCCCATTAGTTTGTGGTGAGATAAGGAGGACCTTAGTGCCTGTGGGAAAAAGTGCCCTTCTCTGACTGTGATGTATCCTCACTTTGAGGGTATCAGAAAATCCTTGAAGGAGAATTTGTACCCTTCTTGTGTTCTCCAAAATGCTGATGAAAAAAGGTAGCAAGTTTTCATTAAATAAACTTTGCATACAATCTATCTTAACAAGCTGAAGAAATGATACTTTAAAACATTTTCACTTTGATTTCCATGGTCAGAGAAGCGCTAATCGCAACAATTCCAAGCAAAACGTTTTGATGCTGAGGTGTAACATAAAGTGATATTTGGGACATTCATAGAGGAGTTATTTCTTTCTGTCTGATTTTCACGTGACATACTTGGTTTTTAATTTAAAAATTTGACATAGCCTAAATATATTCTGTTGTTTTAGAGGACAAGGAAAAAAAAATGTAGTATTTGAAATGTAGGCCTTATCAACCATACTTGAAAACTACATTTTTAGTGCTTGGGAGAACAGAAAACACCTTTCAAAGAAGGCAAAAAGGTACTGGTAAAGGGAATCCCTCCATTGCAAAACCAAACTATCTTGCACAAGGGTATATTTTCCATAACTCTTTAATGGAATTAATATTTGGTGTTCACAAAACTGAGAATGTGTTTTGGTATTTTGCCTGGCTTTTTATTGAAAAACTTCCATGCAAGGGAAATAATGTATTTGTTTAGATATGTAGAACATTAACAAATAGGTGCAGAAATGGGCCCCATCTCTCTAACAAGCTGTTCTGAAGTTCTTATACATTTGAATTTTTTCCCTTGTTTGAGGAACTTGTTTTATTTTCCAAATCAGGTCTGAAATTTTGGAGAGTAAGTGATTTGTAATTTTTCATTCACTGGGATTTATTTTTGGAGCATTTCTTGGAATAATGACATTCTTTCCTTGGCAGCTTAAGGACAATGTTATATTTGCTAACTAAAAGAGCTCCTAAAGTGTATGTAGCTATTAAAGGCTCGGGCTGAATAAGGTTTGTTGAATGTACAGTGTTATCATGGGGAAACCAATCTGGAGGAAGAGGATTTCCTTATTCATATTGATACAATCACTTTCTCTGCACAGCTTGCTTTCTGCCCTTCCAGAAGGGTAGTTTCACTTCCAGTTTGGAGTAGACAAAGGAATTCTCCAAAGCAGTGAGAAGTTTCTGTTTCTCTGGTTGGTCTGGGTTGTTAAGAAACTTTGAGTAGCTCATTTCTACCTCTTGTATATCTCAGTTGTTTTATCTGTAATAAAGGAATAATAATAATATTATCCAATTCTGTCTCCCCAAAGTGCTTCATCAACTTCATAAAAAAGATACTGCCAGGTATATTTTCTATATACTTTAAGGTATTATTCAAGTTACACCCATTCCTTAAAGTTCCTCCATCTGAAGTGTATAAATAAAACTTCCCTATGTGATTTCAGAACTGGTTTAGTAGCTACAAAATGCAATTTCTGATAGCTGTCCAGACTAGATAAAAATTCAGTGCAAGTAATGGACTAAATTGTACAGAGATGTGTTTTGGCATTTCTCTTCTCTCTGTATTAAACAGCTAAAAATCGCATCTACTTGTAAAATATGTTTATACTTAAATGTCTGGATTTTGCAGAAACACAGGGCTTCTGGTGCATTCCCCCGTGTCAATGGCCTTTATACACTTTGCAGAAAAGTTGACCTTATTTTGCGAGAGGTCAAGGATATCCTTATGCAGATCTCTGCATGTACATCTACCTGTAGCTTTTCCTGTTGAAGGATCAAAAAAGCATTTTATTTATTTGGTTACATGATAAATTGCTTTAAGTTAGTGCTTTAGGCAAAGTAGCCAGAGGAAAGGCGTTGCTTGGCCTGCACAGTATTTTAACGGCAGCATTGCTGAAAACGGCAGTCACATGGAAGAGACGTGTTTGATTTTCCCCTTGTTTTTTTCCTTTGTGTGTTGACTGTCAGTGTTGCTGTGCCTTCTGTATTTAAGTGTTGCTGCAGAGAGATATTCTGGGCACTTTTTTTTTGTGGCTTTTGAGGTTGGCCTGAGTTTATGGGACAGGAAGAGGACTGCTAGGCACATGAGGCATTGCAGAAGGTGCTTCAGTAATGGGAATTGTCTTTTCTTTGCTATTTACTTTTGGAGAATTGCTGTTCTTGCCTCCTTATGTTGCTGTTAAGTGTTTTCAGTGTGTTGATTTTTTCCATGCAGGCTCTGACATTCTGCCAACCATGGGACCAGACTCTCCCCTCCAAGCCCTCTGGTCCAAGGCAACCAATATAAGCGGTTTGGTGCGATTTTAGGATCATCACTCAGAGTTTTGAGGAAATCCATTGCCTGGTGTTACCAGCCCAGCAGCTGCATAGAACTTCAAAGCTCTAGCTGACACACTGGAGAAATAACTTTCATTTACAAAAACTCTCCTGTCATCGCTTATTAGAGAATTTAGATGTTACAGACTTCCTTAGGTAGATCATCTCCTGTAGTGATGGCTTGCGTTGAAAAGCCTGTTTGCTTGCCCCTGTGGTACAGTAGTGGCAGCTATCTTGAAAGGAGGAGTGAGACAGCTCCGAGATACCATCTGGACCAACTTGAGGATCAAAACGATTCTCTTTTAGAGAAGCACTGAAAGAAATTCCAAAACTCAAAGGCTGCCACATCTTGCTACCCAGGTGTTCTATGAATGCTGAATACATTGACACCTGCCAGTAATGGGGAAAACAGTGAGGTGTATGACTTGCTACTTTTTTGAAATATCCTAAATTAAAATGACAAATCTACTTCAAATAGGTAGCACCCTTGAATTTATTAAAAAGAAGAAAAAGATGCCTGCATTGTATTGGCTGTAGAATTGAGCAATGGAACATTACCAGAAAAAAAGGGATTTCCAAATGATCATGGAAATTCCATTCCCTTAATTATTTTCTTTACAGAGACAACTGGCAGCTTAGCTCATGGTTGTTACAAGATTCAGAGGGGTTATGACACTGCAGATCTCTCCTAATGATATTAATCCTAACCATGATAACTAATGATATTAATCCCCTGATGCAAATTTTCCGCCACTGTGATCATTTGTGCACCGCGCTTTGGAGGCCAGGGAGAAAAAAATGTTAGCATCTAGATGGTTACTTGAGGAACATGCAAGTTAAACACCTGACATCTGGTGAGTCACCCTCCAAGTATGTGTGATGGAGTGATGGTTAACTGACTGCTGCAGTTGATTAAGACCAAATGTATCCAAAATGTGAAACACTTTATTTTTGAAGGTAGTGAGGAGTTCACTGTAACTCCTCACCCATGGCTTACAGACCTTACTGTAACGTGTCTGTAGTTAAAATAAAAACCCACTTGTCCACAGGAATAGGTTTGTGCATTAAGTATGCATTTGCTATTGCCAAGCATTTCTAACATTTTTAACACATTTTTAAATGTTGTTGTTAATTGTTTTCTAATGATAATGAGGTTCAATGAGAATTGTTACACCTGGTTGCTTTCTGGTTGATTCCTTTTTAATGAAGAAACTTGTCTGTTCAGAAGTTTCCATGCTATCTTGACGTAAAACTGCATCCGGGCTCTGACTGTGAGAGCAAAATGCAAATGTTGTACTGACTTTTTACAGTCCACATATTCTTCAAGACAAAGGAAAGTTCAGTCTTCTCGTACAGATGCTAGGCAGGTAAGATATTAGCATAAATCATGGCAAGATGCCTTCTGTAACACACGTGTGTTGACAACACACAGGGTAGGGATTGAAGGAGTTTTGCCCTACCCGATGCAATAGTTAAAGGCAGAGGTTGTTCATCACAAAGTTTCATTTAGCTGTATCAGCTTTTAGGAGAGAACAGGATATCATCTAGTAACCCTCTAACAACTGCTGTAAATAATGAATCATTTCAAAATGTGATTATGGTTGTAATCCTGCAGCATGCAGGTTGGGCCTGGGCATTGACAAACAGGTCTGTTGGAGAGGCAGAATGCCACTTTGCCTCCTGCAGCTGTGTTGTCACTGACCATTACTTCTACAAGCAGCTGGTTATTCAAGTGCTTAAATATAGATCGAGGAGCTTAATTGTAAATAGCTATTTAAACGATCAGTGTTTCTAGTACAATATATAAAACAAGATTTACTGTTGCAAAAGATGTCTGAGCAAACAGTAATGATACTATGGGTTTAAAAAAAGAATTGAAGAAAGTACAAATAATGAAATTTTGTGCTGGATTCACTTGCAGTAACTCATTTCTGGAATGTGAAACAGTAGTCCAAAATTAGCCAAATTGTTTATAGATGGATTATTGAAATGATGAAGCTGTTCGGAATGTGGGGTTTTGAAACAACTAATCCAGGGCAGTGCTTATGTTTTGGTAGTTTTGTAGATACTTTTGTATCTTTGGAAGGAGTTATGACCATTGTTTCTGGTATTGTACATACTTAGTGCACAAGCTTTTAGTAAATTACCATTGTTAGACTCTCATCTTGTTAAACAAACATAGATTGAAACAGATTCCATGCTGTAAAAACAACCTCATGCACGCCAACTTCTTTGTGCATGTGGGTTATGTATCATTTCCCCTCAGGAATTAACAACATACCTTGAACTCTACTTTTTAATTTGATTGAAAGAGAGAGCCTTGCACACAGAATAAAACCTCTTGGACTCTAATCTCTTAATCTCCATAAAATGCTTGAACGTTTAGCTTTGATAATATATGAAACAAATCTGGTGGTCCGTAACATTTCTGATGTGCATTCCTCCCTCCCCCCCTTTTTTTTTTTTTTCAGCAAAAAGAAATCAAAGCAGACATAAAACAATGTATGACAGATGGGCTGGTGTTGGTAAAAGTTAGCCCTCAAGCATGAAGACATTCCATAGCTCTAACTCTCCCTTCTAATATGCTGGTGGAAAGTCATTTTGGTGGCTTGATGATGATTCCTTTGCCAGTGTAAGTTTTCCAGATAGTGGGATCACCATGTACTTTGTGGACTTCTGTATTAAGCGCTTCTGATGCCAGAGAAGGGATTTTCCAGGAGTAATGTCAAGAAATGGAACTTTTTTGGCTATTAAGCTTTTGCATTTGGGGACAGAGCTTCTGAAAATACGTGGTATCTTCCTCGTGCTTGGGATCAGGAACTGGTTGAGTTTCAAAACTAGGCAACTGAAATGAGATGTACATAGTAGTCCCAGATCTACTCTAGCCTTTACAGTCAAAGAAACAGCTATACAAAAATAATCCTAAGAAGGCAGAGGAAGATCTTTCATCTCTGTTTCCAATGTATATTTCCAAAGGGACATAGTTCTTGGGGTCCTTTGGGATCCAAAATGGAACTTATTTCCCTCCCACCTTTCTCCAGGATAGCAGGAGAGCATTAAGCCCTGTTTTTGGCACATTTGCATAGGTGAGGTGATCTCCAAACATGTTGTAACTATTCTGCTATAATTAGTCTTGGTGCAAGGAGGTTCAGCTTCTGGTGTTTAAGTCTGTAGGGCTGGAAGAGTGGTTTTTTTGTTGGTGGCTTGGCTTTTGGTGGTGGTGTTTTTTGCTTTTGGTAGGTGCGATGGTTTGATCCTTCCACTGTAAATACCTCATATGACTTGCATGTCCTGCTTGTTCAAATGTAGGCAAAATATACATGTTTTAGAAGCGCTTTTAGCTTTTCAAGTAGATACCTACCCTTTGAATTGAACCACTTGTACCTGATATTTTTCCAACCTTTGGGATCTTACACTGAGATTTAAATAACTAAAATGGCTTCAGAGGAGGACTGCCTCCCTGAAAAGTCTATTCCAGAAATGCTTGTAGGACCGAATAAGAAACAAAGAAAATGCTGGCATTATGTGATGTGTGGATTAGATTGGCAGGAAACTGGACCGTGGTTAACTTTACTCATGTGTACTGAAAACAAACCGAACCCGACACCCACACTGTTGGTCTTGGTCTTTAAAGTTTTGTTGGCAAATCTCTGACTTTTAGGAGTGGGGAAAACAAGTCATACCCACAATAGACACAGTTGCGCTGGCAAAAAGCTCAGTGTAGTCTCTGCCAGTTGAGTGAAATCCTCTGGCATGTGTATTTTATTCCATTCACGGAAGAGGCTTGGCTACCCCTTCCCTGTGCCCCATCCCTTTTTCTCCAGCCCAGCAGAAACTGTGTCTCTGCTAGTGGGATTCATGGAGATAACGCTGCCGGTGCAGTCCCTTTTAAGCATTGCTAAGCCAGTAGAAGAAGCTGCAGCCGCCTCAGATCTTAATTTGGTTTAGTAGATAAAGAGAAAAATGCTATCAGAGGAGATAGGGGGATCACTCGGGTGCAGAAATTGCATGAAAAGAGTAACACAAGTCCTGTCAGAAGTGCCACAGGCTCTGATGAGATTCCTTGGGACTTGTCAGTCTTAGTGCACCGACTTAACTTTCTCAGTGACATGGTTTTGCCTGGAGGCAGCAGTAAACCATCAAAATATAACAGGATATCCTGGCATGACAGGGAGAAGATCTCAGGGATCCAGGTTTCCCAAGGCTGTGACCAGCTGATGTAAGCTATTACCAAGTGAAAACTCCAGTTTTGGAATGATTTTTCATTGTTTATTTGTTTTCTTTTTTAAACAGAAAAAGTTGCACGGTTTTTGCACACCAGTGACTGCTCATGGAAGATAAGAAATTGCAGCAGCCAAAGCTTTAGATTTATTGCTGTGGTCAATTTCCTGTTATTTTTAATAGGATACGGTCCCTCCACTTCTAAACTAGTGAGCTGTATCAAAGGGACTGTATCGTGTTTCAAACCACTCTGGCTTTTGGTTCTTGAACACATGCTCATGACCAGGGACTGGGCTTCCTAAATAACTTTATGTCTGGTTTAGCTTTTTGTGAGTGTGTGTGTTTTCATGGGTACATTTCAGCTCCCTGTTACGAGGATTTTTAGGAGTCTTTGGTTTGCTTTAAAGTCATATTGTTTGAATGGAAGAATTTTCTGTCGTGGTTTGCTCAGCACAAACAGTGGAAAACAAGGACTACCTGATTATCAGGGCACTACTGTCCCAGTGCTCAAGCCTGGGTCACTGCATGGGTCAGAAATTAGGGAATTCTTGGCTGACTGCTGGGAGGGAGATTCAGCTGCTTTGCAGTGCCTGAGTGGCTGGAACAGGGGGAGGAAATCTGGCTGGTAAACTTTTAGCAGATAGAATTTGGGTTAAAAAGCAAGGTTTTAACAGAGGGAAATGAGCGTCACGTATCATTATTTTCCCTTGATTAATTTTATTTGGGTTCTTTTGGCTATTTTAATTCTAAAACATTTTAAATGCTATAAGTAGTCAAAATAGCTCAATGTTCTCATGTGTGATAAAAATAAGGAAACAGAAAATTGAGCTGGTCGCTAACAAAGAACTACATGGAGAGATCAGCTGGTCCTAGTTTATAAGGTCTTGGTAGGACTTTGAGTTGGGGGTGTTAGTGCCCTGTGTAACTTGCTGCAATTATGCAATGCAGTTGCAATTTAGCAAGCTAAATTCGTCATTGTGAATGTTCAGTGACTATTTCTAGACTCTATAGTAAATTTCAAAACTGCCCTTTAAAAAATGCTTTGTTACTTTGTTTTCCAGTTGGACTTTCCACAGGCCTTTTGTTTTTTGGTGGGTGTGGGTGGTTATTTTGTCCTCAGACCATCTCCTTAAATGAAATGCAATTTATTTGTGTATACTTTAATGATTTTATTAATCAAGATAATTAAACTGCGAAGGACATTAAATGACACGTGCATCCCTGGACAATATTCTTGCCAAATTAAAGGATAGGGTATCTATCTCTTGGAATTTCACGTTAGGAGCTTCTCAGTTTGGATAACAACCTTTCAGTGTTCATTCTTAAAAGATGGTGAACATTGTCATACTTTTGAGAACATGATAATCCAGTGAGTTTTCCTTTCGCAGTCCTTCTGCATTATATGCTTTTGCCTTCTGTTAATGGTATTGGTAACAAATCAAAACAAGCATTTAAGTTCATCCCAAGATTGTTAATTTGATTTCTTACTACAAATATTTGTGATTGGTACACTTCTGTGGGGAGTTTCTATATGTAAAAGCTGAGGAAGCAAAATAAACAATTTTCAAGTCCAGGTGACCTGGAACATCAAAAGAGGATTCAGGATGCCTTGAGGACTGGACTTTTGTCTGCTGATTCTGAACAAGAGATCACAAATGCAAGGCAGGTTTGACTTCTGAAATTGATAGCAATTCATCTTTTCAAGGAACTAGTTAACAGCGTATTTAAAGAATGAAAGTGTTTTACAAATTGCATAATACTACCTGAAGGTGTATCTGAATTATAAAGCTTGTTCATAATTGAAGCTAGCTAACTCAGTGGCTAATTAGACAGTTAGTAGTTCTCAGGAACCTCATTCTGTTGACAGGAATAAATTTTGCTGGAAGTGCAGAGTAGTGACTTTTAGTAAGGGAGCACTACTATCTATAACAGCCTTTTCTGTATATATAAGGGCCTTTTCACATCTTAGTTTTGGCACAAGTTTTCTACCACTGATGGTCCCATTTATAAGGAGAGTTCCTGCTTTAGAACCCATAATGTGCTGGGGTTTATCTGCTTGATCTTTGTAGATGTTTGCCCTTTGTTTACCGGGACCTCTTCACACAGAAACAATGTATCCTATCGTGAACATAAATATTTTCCTTTAAAGGTTTCAATATGTTTATTATGTTGCCGAAAACTAAAACAGAAAATAAACTTAAAAATTCAAGCATGCCTGATTTGTTTGTACTGTTAGGGTGGGAAAGAATTGAAGCTTAGCACCCAAAATATTTCAAAATAGTGCATCTCCAAAGGTTTTCTGTAGCTTTATGTCAAGAGAAAATGCATTCTCTGCAGAAGCTTTTGTGTTGCCAGTTCTTATTTTAAAAAAAATAAATAAAAGGAACATTACTTTTTGATTTCAGAAAACTTTACTAATAGTGTCCAATGTTTCCTGGCTAGTTTGCTTGCTCCAGCAGATTTGTTGGCTGCTTATAGTGTTCCAGACCATCTACATTTCTATCCAGGTATTTGTTTGGAGAAATGTGACTTTCTTAAAAAGTGAACAAGTTTCAACTGTCTCTTGGATTTTTTTTGTTTGTTCTGTTTTCCAGTCTGTATTCCTGTTGGGATGTTCATAGTACTTACCAGTTGCGGGGTTTTGCTCCTTTTTGCTTGCAAGAACTATGATATGTGATAGTGTGTTTGCATGCAATAAAACTATCTAGCTGCTCTCTGTTTCATGTTCTAGATACAAAAATCTCCCAGCTAAGTTTCTGAAGGCTTCTGTCCAAATTCTGTAAGCCAAAGAAGCAATGACTTTGGGGGAAAAATATGCATATAAATTACGCGTAGACATCACAATTCCTTCCATGGACTCGTATTGATGCCATATAATTGCGCTCAGTGCATACTAACATGGTATTGGGCTTGAAAATGATTGCAAAAGTTCTAAAGGTATGATCCTTCTCAAAGCTTTTCTGTTTTAGAAAAATTAGCTTATCAAGCTGCAGTACAATGTTATGGCTTTGATTGTAGTCAGTCCATTACAGATGCAGAGCTCACCAAAGCCTTGTTTCCCCATGGGCACTTGCCCAAATCAGTCCTTACTACCTTCTGTGTACATCATGTACTGTCATAGTTCCTTTCTGTGTGATTTGTAATAACTAGTTATTTCTTACCATCTTTTTCCCTGCTGCTGGAGTAGGAGAACTGTTATTCTTTCTAAAATTAGATATCCATGGATACATATAATATTTTTCTCTGTTTAAACTTGGCAGTTTAAATTGCGTATGGAAAAGTGTGTTCCACTACAGGAAGTCTGCATGCTGCATTCTTCATTTACAGGAGAATAAAATGTTACACAGATCATTTCACTCTTTGTTCTGTAGAAGGAAAACAATACTTGTAAAAGCAGGTTTACACTACTGTCTGTAGCCAGACTCTTCCTCTGTTGTCATTGTGGTGTACTGAGGGTACCACCCTGTGAAAGGGACCTAACTGGATATCGAGATACTGCTAGGCACGTCGTTTTAATACCACACGAGAGTTTTTATGTCATTCCTGTCTTCTGTCCCAACTGAAAGAGGGTGTTTAAACCTCCTCAGCTGTGTGGGCCACTATTTTAATATAGATCTTCTTGCCTGAACCTCTCCCTTCAGTACTCAAGATCCCAGACAGTCTTGGTTTGTAATTTCTTAAGACTCCACAGGTAGTAGTGGTAAGAAATTATGTACTACTTTATTACTTGGCTATAAAAGTAGTTAATTTTGTTCCTAGAACCCCTTAAAATATGTTAAGAATATTCAAAGGAAAATCAAAGTGCGGTATTGAAAGGCTTTTTCATGTTCAGGGTAGCAGGAAGCCTTGGTTCCAGAATGGACTACCTCACATTGTTAACTTTTTGAAACTACTGTAATGTTTTTCACATCTGTGAATTCTCAGTTCTGTGAGGTAACAGATGAGCAAAAGTGAACCTTCAGGAATTGATAACAATATGCTAACGTGGACTTATTTTCATGGAGCAGTATAATTGCTCTCTTCTGCTCTCTGAATAATAACCCACATAAATGGATTAGCCTGACTCTTGAAAATAAGTAATGAGCAGTCATGTTGGGCTTCTGTAGGAAAGTTGCTAAAAGAGAAATTAGGTTTGAGGTGGTTTCTAGCTTTGTTTTTGATCAGTGGTGAGTCTTATATTTTTGTGCATGTTTTTTGTTTAGAACACAAGTCAGATGAGTTAGGGCTGCTTTTTACTAGCATTCTGCAAGAAAAAAGATGAATTTTGGCTGAAGTTGAAAAAAGTGCAGCATGAATAGGGAAAGGAGTTTATAAGGGTCTGGTCTTCTAAATTGTGTACGTTACATGGGATTTATGCCACCCACTGTTTACGCCTTCAGAACAATTTTGAGTCTTTTACAAATTTGCCAACAGCTGGAAAGTTTTTTGCCCTCTCCTGTCTGCACTGAAGAGATGTTTTCTCTACGTTCTTTGCTTATCTTTGTCAGTGTTTTTCCTCCCAACCTCTCCACTTTATGCCAAACAAAGTGATAGGGTTTTTTCCCCTGTGCAAACTAAATACTTGCTCTAACTTTGAAAGAAAAAAAATTAAAAGGCTGGGGTTTTTTTTCTTCTGTAAGGGTGAAAACTTTCATACCTCATCATAAGAAGAGGGTGCTATTTGGGGCAAAAAGCTGTTCAGCCCAGTGACCTGAAGAAGGATCCTGCGGATATGAACTTGATCTTCTGGCTCTACTAATTAATTTAATTTCAGCTGTGAAAACATGGTAGAAGATTTTGTGCTGCCTTTGTCACTTTCAGAAGACATGTATCTGTCAGCACATGCATCCCGCTGCCAGTTGAAGTGATTGGTTTACTTGAGTGTTTGGAAGTAGTAATGAAATTTGTCTTATGAGTAGCTGGTGTCAGGATGTTACATCTCCCAAGCTGGTGCACTTGTTGTAAGAACTGAAGATACCTGTCACTCTTCAGAGTTTAATTCACTGCTGTTTTCTATGGTGCAGCTGGGCTACTGCTTTCAATAGCCGTGAACATCTAACGCTGCATCATGCAGGAGCTGGTGGTTCAGAAGGGATAAAGTAGATAGAAAGAGGAACAAATCCTTTCATGATATGGTGTTTAATGGTCCCCAGTGACACTTTGTTGGGAAATTGGTGATGATTGGTTTCTTCTATTAGAACACCTAGTGGAGTAGGAGGATTGCAACAAGCACAGGCTTCTTGGACTGTCTTTTAGATTTTTTTGTTTGTTTGGGGTTTTTTTTTTTATTTGTGACCTTTTGGGATTCTCTGTCAGTCCTCTTTATCTGTGAGGGTTTGCTGTTTGGGTTGGGGTTTTTGATTGGTTTTTATCTATTAGCTTTTCTTCAAAACTCTACTTTTTTACTTCTTACTCTTTCTTGATATTATTGTAATGTTTATGCTCGAATACTTTGCTGTATTTTTTTTCCAGTTGAAATCTAGGCTTTGTGATTCTAACAGTTCCATATTATTTTTGGCATAAACTGTAGTATTAAGGGCCAGCTATGTTTTACTCTGAGCAGTTTGTATATTGAAGTGTAGAAAAAGGACTGAAAAAAATGTAATGGCTTGATTTTTGGGGTATGTAATCAATGGTTGCCAATGAAAACTGGTGTTATGAAATCCCATAAGGATATGAACGGATTTCATTAAATCTTCTTGGCTTGTGACTGAAGAGAAACACAAAGGTACATGAGTAGTCATGTAACCACATTTCATGTTCCTTGCTTCTAGAAACTACAAAAATAGCAGGGTACAATAACAATAAATTCATTATTCTTACAAGGATATCCTGAATTTGACATACCAGTATATGACTTTGAATTGTAGTCTCACTTAGAAATGGAGGTTGTTTTGAAGATAGCCCTTCAGAAGGATTCTCCTGTTTATGCTATGTGAACGCCTGTGTTATATTTAGTCACTGAAAATGCTTTTGCACTGAGTGTCCTGTGTTCTGCAGTGGCGGGGGAACTGGCTGGGGAAGATAGGAGCTATGCTCTCGTTCATGAGGATATGTAAAACTCTCTTCCAGTGATCCTGTTGTCTCTCAGAGTCCCGTTGTCTCTCAGAGTCCAGGATGAGCTGTGCTTCCTCCTATCTCTCTCCCACAAGACCAGGTTATAAATCCTCCTTACACTGAGGTGGGGGACAGGGGTTTGTACTGCAACCATAGTCTTTATGTAGCTGAAAGGGAATACTTTAATTTTGTCATAATTGTGCTGCATACCTTCCAAATCAAAGGCAGCGTCACATCTACATAACATCTACAGTGTGGTGGGCTTGATTTCTTTTTTTTTTTTTTCTGAAGCAGATCTGGTCTGAACTTGGAAATGGAGAACTGAATGTCTTGAGTTAAATCTTGTATTTTGACGACAGTCTATCAGTATCAAGAGGAAAGAATAGAGCTGGTGCTATCTCTTAGCTGAATTGCACTTCATGGGGATTGTCAACAATTTGCAGGAGTTTCTCATTCCTTACTCTGCATGGTCTTTGTAATCGCTTTATCTGTAGCTTCATCCTTGGCATCAGTTCTGTAAATAATTACCCTGTGACCCTCTGGTCCTTAGTAACTCTTTCAAAAGCACAGCTAATCATTTTTTATAAAAAGGGCAGACCAGTTAATTCTTGGCAAGTTTGCCTTGGAGCCTTGTCTCTGCAAATGGAAATGCTGAACTTTAGCAGTAATAAGCAGCTTGGGTGGAATTGCAGCGCACTGGACACTTGGCAGGGAGCGCTTCTCTCCCACTGACACTGTTGCCTCATATGCAGTAGATGTTGCTGTAAGACAGCATCATGTGTGTTTTTTATCTGCTCTGTTTTTTTATCATATGCAGCAACTTACTACTTCATGATGACAGGAATTTATATGATCACAGACATGTCTTTGGGGTAAATTGTTGAATAAAATTCCTACTGGTATCACATGTTGGTCTGCAGTTTGATTTCAGTTCAACTTTCCCCCATTCTGTGGTGGTTCTGGAAAGGCTGTGGTTGGACACATGCCTCAATCCCATGTGTGCAGGTTAATCGATTTCACAGGAGTGGTGGCCACTTTTAACAGCACTTCGGTAGACATGAGTGACTTCACAGCTCCCAAGGACAGATTTTACTTTCTTTTGTTTATTGCGACCAGTACATCCATATGGCATTGCCTACTTCTGCAGTAGAACTGGGGATTACAAAATTTAAATTCCTTTTTCTTCAAAGTGGACATAGACATAAGGTTCCCTGCTGTCCATCTTGTGGCTTGTGGGCTTGCTGTGCTAAATCATTTAGTTCCTTTAAGACATGAGTGTGATCTGTTCATGTCTACATTAAGCTGCAGAGGAATTTGAATATCAGGCTTCGAGCTAAAGAATGAGATGCTTCCAACTTGCCAACCAGAGACAAAATTACAGAAAAAGCTGTACCATGTGGCTTTCTCCACTCATTTTATTTGTTTCTTGTTTCTTCCCTTGCTTTTCCCTGTGTCCAGTTAATGCTGAGTGTAAATGTTAGGGATACCCCATACCCTTAGACTTCTGGAAGTCCAGTTATGTGATACCAAGCAAGAGAACACAATACGTGCAGGGATATTGTTTAACTGTTCTTTTTTACTTTACCTTCTTCTGTTCTGGTGTTTAAGTTTTGTACTTATTTATAAGAAAATAAACTTACATAATTTTTTTTTTCTTTGCTTATATTCAGTAGCACTTTGATGGCCACTGCAATGGATCAGAGGCCTACTTGCGCCACTTTGATATGCCTGGTAGAGCAAATACACCTAGATGTGGTCACACAGAAGGTGTTTTGATTTCATGCGAGTTGTGTTTAGATCTAGGTTTCTTTCATAAATGTTGCAAGTTAAATTTGGAGTGAACTTAACCTTTTTTCATGTGAGAATTAGAAAAGAGACTGAAAGTCTAACTTCTGTTCTGAATTGCTTGTAAAGAGCAGCAAAATAAGAATATGTTGATACTAGCCATTAATGGTTGTCTCCATGTTAGTATGCAAAGTCTATTTTGTAAGCTAGGAAGGGTCACAAGCTTGTAAGTCAGTTTTGGCCCTTTGTTGGTTTAGTCATATGCTAGAATGTTAACATAAAAATGGACTAATCTGGCCAAGGAATAATGCCGGTTTCTTTTAAGGAAGAATTTCTCTTCAGCTCATGACCAAGTAAAAGTTTCTGCAAAGGATTTTTTTCCTTCTGAGGTGTTACAAAGCAAGAATCTTCTCTAATAAGGTCAGTTAAAAAGAATTAGGCTTTAATCTTATTAAAAGCTGATAACCTCAAGTATGATTCCAAATAAAGCTATCATCATTAGTAAAGGGTGAGTATTTCATGCAGACTTATGGGGAAAGGCAGTAAAGCATTTATGGAAGCACTGAGAGCTAAGCAAAGAATGGCATGGCATGATTTTCCAAATTTATTACTGTAGTTTTGTGTATAAAGCTGCAACTTGTATTTTACGCTCCAAAACTAATACAGTTTTACTAGCACTCTGAGCAAAGGTGTTCTCTTGAATAGAATTAATGGCAAATAATACATTAGAGGAAATAAGCAGCCAATCTGAACTTAGACACTCTAGTAATAACTGAAAAAGAAAAATTATATTTTTATTCAGTGAAACAATATGGAATTACAGTTTATACAATTTCTTCCTCTGTCAATGCAGTTAGCAATGCCTATTGGAATGCTGTGGAAGTAAATTAATAATTTTTCTCTCAAGCTTTTGAAAAACATATTGGTCTTGAGGATTCATATTAACAGCCTGACTAATATGTAAGGCATAAGAGTTTCTCTGCTAAAAATTATTAGGAAAAAAAGCATGACATCTGTAGTTAATAATATCTCAGTTCCTATGTGCTAACCAGGTAATTGTCTTCAAATCTTGTTTATCAATACGATCTGCAGCAGAGATGAAGGGAGAGCTCAGAGGGCTGCTCACAGAGAGGGGTCCTTTTGTAGCCTTGTAATTCTGAGACACCGGTCAAAGGAGTCAGTCGCTTCAAAGGAGGCCCTCTGTACCCCCCCGCCTTTAGCCATAAATCTTTCTTCTAAGTATTTTGACTGTTTCAGGCTAGTGTTTAAGCCCACACAGTGGGCACTGGAAAATAATCCTTTAATACAGAAAGAAAAGTACCATTAGCTCATTTCCGGCAGCTATTCTGTATTTCAGATGAGGTGTTTTGCTGTTGAAACAAACGCAGTTATTCATAGGCTGCGGCTGCGTAATTTACATCAAGGCCTATATTCAGTAAAGATAACAGATTTACTTTCTTCATGCATGTGCCTGAAATATAATCCTTCTTTGATAGAACTCAAAGAAATATTTTCAGCATTTTGTAGCCTCCATCTTTTAATAGATTGAGAAGTGGAGAGGCTTTTTTCCATGCAAGTTCAAAGGTTCATGTTATGATCTTGCATGGAATAGCTGCTTATGTAACTAAACATGTTCAATTGTAGGTTAGGATGTACAGTGTGCATGCTTTTTTATTTTATTTTTTCCTCCTTTTCTGCCTATCACACTTCACTCTATCTGCAATCATACTTCCTCCATTGCATTATCCCAGCTCATTATCCAATACCTGAATGGGATCAGCTGAACCTCACTTTGGGAAGTAGACCATTGCTTTGCACTTCAAGAAAGGGAACAAAGTTTTATTCTTACTGCAAGCCTCCAGGTCTGGATCTTGCTTCACGTGGTGCCAGTCTGGTTACTGACATCAGTGGGGACAGCAGTTGGTCTTGTTCCCATAAGAAAAGGGCATATTTGCAGTTTTGAAGGGCCACCACATTGGTTACATTTGATTTGTTGTAAGTTGAGTGCTTTTTGCTGATCTTTCCCTTCTCCCTACAGTTGTACATATGATTCTTCAGGTTTTACAACGCAGGGTTTTTGAGAAAACATTTTATTTCCTGTTGGGCAAAGGAATCCGAATATGTTGGAACTTCCTTACATTAAATTGGTACCTTTTTGACTTTTTCAGTCTTTACAGTTAGAGGTAGTGTGATGCATTTTGTAATCTTTAGTTATAACCCAAGTTTTCCTAGTTTCAGCTCATTTGAAAGACTATCATCTCCCAAGCATATATATATTTAAGGAAACAAAGGAGAATGGGAGGTACACAAGCGTGGCCATTGTTTGCAGAAACTCAGCTGTATAAGCTGTATTAAAATCAAAAGATAGGTATAAGCAGAAATATCACACCTTTATTAAGCACTGAGGACTGCATATTACCAGGGTAACCCACCTTTCTGGCAGGGTCTTAGCAGGCAGCTTCTAGTCTTCAGCTGACACTGGGGTAGTGGTAGCTGTGGAATGAGCCGAAGAGGCAGACACGGCCATCTCACAGGTGTTGTGGCTAGTTGCTTCTTAATCTCCAAGTGCTCTCTTGTCACCATCCTCTTGCAGAATCCCAATACAGAAGTGAAACTGTGGACAGCTCTTGAAAATAGATGTTGGTTGGGTTTTTTTTTCATGAAAGCAAGAGAAGTGATGTTTGACCTTTTTTGTCTTCATTTTATAAAACTTTTATTGCATCATTTGAAATTATAGAACAACTGGCACCAGTTTGTGCCAGTGCATGTTTATCTAGTGTGAATGTACTAGGGTGTATAACTTTACTCCATATCTGATTCAATTACTTGCCTCTATTAAAGTTATTGCTGCTTCTCTGTGTGCTACCCTGTGTTTAGAACCTTTATTAGCAGTTTTACTCATGTCTTTGTAACATGAGAGAATAATGAAAACATGCTGTAAGATGTTTTTCTGTGGGTTTTTACTAAGCATATCCTTCCCTGTTTTTATAATGGTTTTGCATGCCTATCAGTCACATTTAGCAGGAAACATAATCTCCTGTAGTCACTATAACCCCATGGAGCCTGAAGGAGTTGAAAACCCTTCACAGAAGTAACTGACTGAAAGAAAAAGTAAATTATGCTGATACCATGTTGCTCCTGATTGTAGCCAGTGGGGTAAAATATGTCCAAAAAGTGAAGGATCCTGGCAAATCTTATGAGAAGTTTTAAGGCACTTGGATATAACTGAATTTAGATAGTTGACCCTTATAAGAACATTAGGTTGTCTCGATCTTTGATTGCTAGGAAGTGTTTAGTAAAACTATAGGATGTCTTTTCTGAAGAGTGGCCTGTAGAGGACAGGTGTGGTGCCAGATCTGAAAAAAGGATGTGCCAAAATACAAAAATGCTGATCTCACTTTTCTGAATGGTTTGTCCATGTAGAGTACATAACCTATCTAGATTTCACAATATTAGCTCCACTTATGGACATTTGATTACAGAATATATTGCTCCTTTTCAAAAAGAAAAAGAAAGTGTGTTTTGAATGAACTGGCTATGTAGGAGAGTAACGTTTATTCTCACATAGCCTTGCCATACAGGAAGAATGGAAATGTGTTCTGGGGTGTTCCCTTGCCTGCTGAGACTAGGACCGTTCCTTGGGCTGTGATTCCACAAATCACAGCTGACCTGACTGACTGCTATTAATTAAGGTGGCATTGCTCTTATTTTCCCTTCTCACCTGTGTGGTTCCTCTCTCTTCGCTGTACTAGGTGAGCTACTCCATGCTGTCTCCCAACCATGAGCAATTTAAACTCACTAGCTGAGCTGAAAAGGATCCTATTCTATTACTAAGTTAGGGAGGTGAAATGGTTCAACCAGGAGGAGGTCCCAGCAGGTTTCCAGAGCTGGCATAAGATAAAGTGATGTACTCTGAAATCAAGGAGGGGAGGGAGAGGTGAAGCTGCTGCAGATGCCTAGCATGGACAGACAGACAGCATTTCCTGCTCGGTAAGGAAAACTACTGGGATCTGACGTTTTGTTTTAACTCTAGGGCACAAAGTTCCACAAGGCATACAGGTGAGTGGTAAAAACACCACCTTCATTACTGATATTCTTGCGGATTAAAACTGATTACAGCGGCAACCGAGGTGTCATTTAGGTATGTTACTTTACACAGTGATTACTCCTAACTTGAAAGCTTACCCCAAGGGACCCGAAAAGCGTCCTTCACTAGTATTATAAAGACCTGTTGGATTGTTGAGGGTGGGTGATCTGGAGTGATGAGTAAGACAGTAAAAACTAAGGCACTCATTAATTTGCAGTTCAAATAGTTTCAGTGATAGAGACTGTCAGACAGTGAGATCCACGAAAATACTTGGTGCTTGTGCACCTTCATGCAGAGAGTAATTAGTAATTTGTATGCACATAACTCCATAGAGCTGTTCTGTGGATGCACAAGAAAGGTGTTTTTTACATAAAAAGAGTGGTGCTTTTGCAGGGGAGGAGAGTATCTAACAAAGGGTGCACCTACTAAGACTTACGCACTTCAGTCTGTGAGTATGTACTATTGCAACAAAAGAGAAGAAAGGGTAGAACTTTAACTGGTCCTAAATGGAGTGATCCTTTTGACTTTACTTAAACCTCTCTAGATGTTTTGTTTGGGCTACTGAAATATGAAAACATATGACAATTAAATATAAAAACTCTGTTATAGCAAAGATGGATCTGATGGAAAATGGATTTTTCTTTATTTTTTTTTTCCTGGGAAGGGAAACCTGTGGTGGAATTGGAAAAGTAAAAGTGCTGAGATGATTTTTGATCTTTTTGGCCACTGTGTATTGGTGTCTGCTGATGCACAGTAGCAGTAACAGTAGCACTTGTCTTCTGCTTTAAATGTCTCAAAGTCCCCGGCATCTGTTCATGCCCACAGATATGGGATCTCTAGAGGCTTAGAGACTTTGAAAGGTCAGCATAGGTTATTGCAGTAGTTATAAAAATGAAAGTATAATTGTACGCTTTTTCCAGAATGTAGAGGTGAGAATATTTATTACTATTTGGATTATAGTAAGACTTAAATCTCCCCAAGAATTTTTAAAGATTTAAATGCCTGGGGATGAGGTCTTTGTCTTGCCAGGGGCTGCATAAAAAAGTAGTTGAAATCAGTGGCCTTGCAGCAGAAAGCTTGTATTGTGTAAGGGTTAAAACCTGCTTTCATCTGTCCAGAGATGAATTTGACTCCTGAGACTTTATCAGGCTTGATAGGAATTCCACCCATAACCGTGAGGGATACAGACACCTTGTTAGGTTCAGGAATACTCCTTGCCATGCTCTACCTGCATAAAACTCTCACATGAGAGCAATCAATGGAGAGAAAGCTATTTCCCAGGGCGAGATTTCCTCCTCTAGACAAACTCAACTGGATGGAGATGGATTGTGCCAGACGTCCAGTCTCCCATACACTGCTATTTTTACCCTTCCCTCAAACTGTAGGCTCGTAGGCTGCTCGCAGCTTACATTAAACGCTGCGGTCTCTCGCCCAGCCCAGGGTTACATACTTCTGTTACGTGTGCTGCTGCTCCTGCAGCGCTAGGAATGCTGGAGGGGTGCCACGCGCTGTTGGTAAATACAGGCTCCAGTTTGACAGTAATTGCTTTCTTCCTGGAGTTTCAGAAATTACGTATAAAAGCAAATGAAGTGAGAGAAGGCATTCTGCTTTCAATGCATGTCATATCAGATGCTATTTGTTGTTTTATTTGGCGTTCCTTTGAATGTAGTACAGTTAAATCTGTGAAGTCTGTAATAGTGGGGCAAGTTGTGTACTTGGAAATGTCCTGAGAATTATCTTGATCTCAATTATTTATAAGCCTTTCTTCTCTCCTGGCGTAAATAAATTTAAGGAAGGAGGAGAATGCCCTGTGACTGGAACAGTGCCCTTCAGCACACAAAGCAGCTTCTGCTGTATGGCCTCTTCCTCCTGAAACACTTAGCAGCTTCCCTTTGCTCCCTTCGGTCTGTCTTTTAAAACTACTAGCAAAAAAGCCCACTCAGTCCCAGCTGACTTTGGGAGAGCAAAGGAAGAATTTTTCATGTTCCTGGCTTATTTTGGTTGTAGGTTGTGAAAGGGTGTAAAATATTTATTTTCTTTCTGTGTTGTAGTGGTTTGGCCTCGTTACATGTACTGTCTCATAAATAAATAAATTACTGTTTTGGAAAGGCACAAGTATCTGTGTCAGGTAATTTAAACCCCTCTGGAGACTGTTATACTTTATATAGAAACTAACCAAGCTTTCTTAAAAATCAGAAGGGATTCTGGGTTACATACCAGCCACTCAGTAGCGTTACTGCTCTAGTCATGATAAGCCTTTTTCTCCCTAAACCACTACAGTTGTGCCATCTGTGGCTTGAAGGTGTTTCAGCTTGGTGCCCAGTGTTGTGCTTGGGAGGTATTCTTTCTTCTATGATAGGTGGTTTTTACTAGCTCTGTGTATGTGCATAAGTGTTGCATTGCTGAATGATGAGGCAGTGGTATGTCTTGAAATGTATTCTGTGCAAGAAAGAATTTCTTGCAAGAATGCTCAATGATTTCTCCTCTGTCCCCTTTCAAGATACAGCTCTGCCATGTGGGAATCAAATACATTAGAGAGATCTTACATCCTTTGCCTTTGCACAGCCAATATGCTGGTACAGGCTCCATGTGTAGTATCGAGTGAGATTATGGAGCCCAACATAAACCACCTGTACTCACTTCTTTAAACTGCTTTCTAGTGAAAGTTGTGAAGAGAATTTATGTTGTGGTTGGGATGAGGTCATGGGTTGAAACTTTAGTTTTGTTCTATGTCAAAGCTATTTTAATTCTTTATCCTATTTTGCCACCTTCAATCTTCCCCATGTTCCCTCTTGCCATTGTCTTTTTCAAGTAAATAGCGTAAGAAATAGAATTTCAGTGTTTATGGTAGTAAAGGAGATGGTTATTTGTTCAGTTTTTTTCTTGATTTGCTGAAACAAGAGTGTATTAAGCTTTACCAAGAATTCTGTAAGTCAAGATATCTCTTCTTTCTACTGATGAAGTTTAGGATGAAGTTTAGCTTTCAAATGAGCATGTGCTGAAAGAAATTAAAGTTTTGAAATGCAGTCAGAGTACTCTGGCCTGCTCCTGCTCCTGGAAATGATGTTGAGTGCACCTGTGTGCCTCCATGACCCTGACCAGCCTCACCTGGGGCTTCCACCCCACTCTCAGCTTGCAGGTCTGGGACCTCCATTTCAGGTCAGTCTGGGGCTCTCTGCCTCTGTCTGAGCTCTGTGGTCTCCAGTCCTGTCTCCTCATGTCTCTGGGCCTGGCTCAGACCTGACCATGCCTGGAGCTGTCAGTGGACCTGTTTCTAGAACCTGGCTCATCTCCTGAAGGACTGTGCTGCAGTGGGTGAGGACAATACCCTGCTGGGGTCGCCCACGGCTCCCAGCTCATCCCCCATCCTGGGGCTGCCCTGTGGCTCCCTGGCAATACCCCTGCCCACACTGTCATTCGCACGTGCCTGTCTAAGCCTTGCAAAAGTCTTTAGTTTCTCAGACTGTTACTTTCTGAGATATGTGAGACTTTTAGTGCCAGGCTTTTGGTTTTTAGAGGGACCTTATTTTAACTTCTGATTTTGAGGTTTTACTTTTGAATTGGTATTCATATCAGGTCTTAATGATGGGTCACTTAAAGATGAGTGGTTTGATGGGCAGGTAAATTGTTTGTGCTTCTTCAAAGCCATTTTTTATATTATTATTTTTATAGTTGTGCTTTCTGGGACATGGTTGGGGATGTTATTTTTTTGTTTTATATGCCTACCGAGTAGGTGCTTTAAAACCAAGGGAATTTCCATTTATCAGAACATTTAAATTCCCAAGCTTATGCTCCTCCTAAAAACCTTGTTTAATACAGGATGCTTGTTAGAGTAAGCTCAACTTGCAGCGAGCAACTGATATATAAATTTGAAGTATGACATTGGGAAGGGAAGAAAGAATCCAAAATAATCAAAACATGGGATAAAAAGAGAAAATACCTGAGGTTCTTAAAGAGCTCAGTCTAGTTTCTTTACAGAAAAATAAATCCTTAAATAGAAGATTTCAGTTTAAAAGATCTCATCTGTCTCTTTCACATCTGAAATAATGTTAAATCCTTTATTAAAAGCAAAATGAGTTCATGGTAGCCTTTTTATGGGCTTACTTTAATTTTTTTGTTTGTTTTAATTGTAGTGAAAGTGTGAGTTGGAAGAGGGGAGTGTTGCAAACGCCTTCATAGTTTGGGTAACTTAGTTAGGGACGTGGCTGCTCTTTGGCAACACTTTCAAGCAGGGAAGGAGATCCTGTAACGAAATAATCCCTCACTTGGAAGACCAAAACTTTTCTATATCAAATATTCTCCTTTTTTGTGTTGTCTACAAAATAACTGTGAATAAAAAGGGATGCTTCTGTTGCCTGTAAGATTAAAAAATGTAAAGAAGCTAAATACCCTGTTTGCTTTAGGAACCTCTAAGTGATCAGCATCTTTGATATCTTATTTTAAAAGCCTACCAGAAGCTTTTGGAGTGTCAAATTAACAGAAAACCCAAACAGAAAGTTGGACAAACATTCAGAAGATGTGTAAACAGAAAAGGTAGCCATGCATTGAGTTGAGAATTAAGAGTTGTTAAAGGCTGGACCAATTGGAGATGGTTCAAACTGTCCCAGCCTCACCATCCCAATTCATTCTTTAATTGGATACTAATTTAAGTGTGACACTTCACTTGAAAGAGCTGTCATCAGGCATTCATTTATATCCAAGGGCAATTAAAAAGTAACCCAAACTCTGTTACTCAAAGTGCATCCATTAACCCGTTTGTCTGTCTGTGTCTTTAGAAAATGGTGGCTGATCGCCCTTGGCAGAATTGAAGAAAAACTTTTACTGCTTCTTGAAAAATTGAGGAAATAATTATCCTTGTTTACCTGAGCGTATGGTATAACCATGAGCAGCTAATCTGCAACCCATGTTGACATGTCTGTTAACACAGGAATCAGTGGCTTTATTCCAGAATACCATGTTTGCACACAAGTCTTGTGAGATGGCTTGTCCTGCAGTAGCTGCTGTAGCATTCAATGTGCCTACTGAGCAAGGCCCATCGTCTTTTTCATTCTAGCACTGATTTAATCTTTAGGCTAATATTAACTGTACAATTACTTTACTGCTCATGTTCTGCACAGAAATGTGAGCAACTAACAGTAATGCAAGGTAAGGTGGTTTTCAGTTGAATTGGCTAGCTGAAATTCTCTATGTGTCTGACTTAAAATAGTCTGCAAAGCCTGAGACTGGACAAAAATGCTGGTCTTGATAAGATGTAGTCCTCCACACCCTTCCTTCTTTGCAATTTCCTTCCATTCTTCCCACTTTTCAACCTTGTGCTGTAGCTCTGGATAGGTTGGTAGGCAGTGTAGTTGCCAAATAGTTGGCTAGGGGTTAAAGCACAAGCTGGTCCATGCGTTTTAGTACATAGATCTGCTGCCATTCTCCTGAGTGATGTTGGACAAGCTGGCTGATGTTTGTTTCAATTCCTCTTCTGTGAGTCATGACTAACATGTCCCTGCCTCATCAGATTGCTGTGAGGATGTAGTCATGTGTCTTTGATGGTTTCTAATGTTACAGTGATGCAAGGTATAACAGCTCTCTGGTGCAGTCATGTGAAAATAATACATTATGTCTGTGCCCATGAAAGTTAGAAATGGGAGGTTTAACTAAGGTGGCTAACTTGGTAAGTTCGGTTGCGCTTCAGTCAAATAGTGCGTGCCCCTTCTCAAAGTCTCCAGGCTTTTCTCTGATAAAGCTAGTAGACTCTCCAGGGTAGTTGCACACCTAACCAGTGAGAGGTAGCTTGTGGTTTTCTGTTTGTGTGGGGTTTTTGTTTGGTTTGTGTTGGTTTAACCCTCTAATAACTGCCAAGATACACTAGCTTTGGAAAATACACTATCAAATATATGAGAGTTAAAGTTTTGGGTATAATGATAATCACTGTAGTCAATCAGTCTGCTTCTAATAATCTCCATAGCAACTACATTCAGTACAAAGTGAAAATAACTGATTCATGCAGTTCTGTGCCAAATGATACATGAGCAATGTACTACTACTATCTGTTTGAAATGTCATAGCTGGCTAAATGATGCATGCTCTGCTTGCAATGCTTTCTGTTGCTTCTCTTAATAAACAAGGGAATGGGAGCTAGTTGTTTCCAGTACTGTTTAAGAGAAATGGATTTATAAATGCCAATGTTAGTGTCCCTCCATCTCTTTCTCCAGAATAAAAAACCTAGGAAGGCTTATGAGCAAGTAATTTTCTTTTTATTTTGTTCCCCTCTGCATGTGGAAAGTGGTATTTTTAAGCTGGCTATGCCAGTACAAATGCTTTGCTTTGAGCTTGAACCTGCTCCTAACTAAACTGGGTTAGGTTGGTTGGTTTTTTTTTTGTTTTTTTAAAGTGGACCTTGCAGATGAGGATCATATCTTCTTAAATGCCATTATTTCTATATCTCTGGTTGTTCTGCCTGCATTGTATTTTGGCTTAAGAGTTGCATGTGTCCCCAATAAATTTTAGGAGTAGTAATTAGAAATAACATCTAGAATATGTGTTCTTTTCCTCCCACTCGGTTTTATCCCGATCTCCAGCAGCTGCTCCTGCAGTTACTCATTCCACCTGAAAGGGTGAAATGCAGAATTGCTTTGGAGCTGAAAGTGAGCAAAACGTCAGGGATTGCCTCAGAGGAGCCTTCTCTGAAATGGCTGGGATGCTTCTTGCCTTTCACATGCATGCTTAGGGTTTGATTTTTTTCAGAGGTGCTGAGCGCCTGCATTTCCTGCTGACTTCAGCCAGCCTTTCTTCTTTCAAAATCGCACCTCTTTTAAATACCTCTGTTCCTTAGCTTTTTAAGCTAGCTTTCAAAGCTGGCCTGAGGGCATCAAAACTCAACTTGAAGATTATGTTATAAACCCCTGTGGTGGGGGTAATGGTGGGAGAGTTAGCACCTCTGGATGTGGGCCCTGTTAGAGTTGCTGCTTGTACTGAACTTCTCAAAGAATGGCTTTGCAATTAAATCTGTGCTTTAAATTCAACACCAAAATAGAATTTTGGAAGATCTGTTGTACAAGGTGTTCTGGGGGATGTGTAAGTGCCTGGCAGTCCTGTGGGTGGAGGTGCTTATTTTATAGTTGTAAATGTGACTCAAGCTTTTTTTTTTTTCCCACTGGTCTTCGGGAACATCTTATTTCACACTTAACTCTACTTGTATTTATTTTGCAGGAATCCCTTGAAACTCTCGCTGGGAATGGACAGCTACCTCCATTTCTGGAGGAGAGTAGTGCCAATTGAAGAAGCTTTCAAGGCAAATCAACGAGTGTGCTGTTAACTCTTGGAAGAGTACAGGGAAGGGGTGACCTTCCAGGCCAACAGCCATGCCTTTCGGGCTGAAACTGCGACGGACCAGACGCTACAATGTCTTGAGCAAGAACTGCTTTGTGACAAGGATTCGTCTGCTGGACAGCAATGTGATCGAGTGCACCCTCTCTGTGGAGAGCACAGGGCAGGAGTGCTTGGAAGCTGTCGCACAGAGGCTGGAGTTACGTGAGGTCAGAGTAACCCGGGAAGGGCCATCTGTCACTGTAAAATTTGACACGTTTTTAGCTCAGGCAGTCTGCTCGTTTGAATCATGTTATTCTCAGAGCTGGCCAGATATGATCAGCAGCTGGAGCTTGGACAAACATGTTCTGGTTGCATGAAAACTGAAGGCAGAACGGCGCTCAGGATTTTGTGCTCTTGCTCATTCATCATAGCTTTGATAGCTCTTTGTAATACGAAGATGAGCTTTCTTCTTGTCTTAGAAAGCAATGGGTGTTACTTGCTCAACTGGGATGCCAAAGGCCAAGTTACAGGAGTTTTTATCTGAAGCTAACCATGGCTTCACCAACAGTGAGAAGGAGACCACAGGCTTTTAAATATCCCCCCTTCATATAAATATATTCTTGTTACTAATATACTGAAAGAGGCAACAGTTGTATTATTAGAAGGAGCAACTAGTAAAGTTTGAGGATGGTGGGTTTTTTTCGTCATTTTGTTACCCAAAACATTTTACATCTGAGACTCTGAAAGGCTTCTTGTACATTCTCAGTCTTTCTGAAAAGACTGAAGAAACACAGTTTTACTGAAATCCTGTACTTATTTACCTCTTGCTGTAGAGTTCAGTATTCATTTTAAGAGTTGAGGCCTTTTTAGAAATCTGTCTCCAATGTGCGTGGCACAAATGAACTGTCTTCTACTTGCACAGAAGGTATCCTGCATGCTGCTAGGCTTTTGCAAATCACAAGTGGAATACCACTGCCTGAAAATTGCTGCGTTATCATCTGATTGTCCTGGCTGATGCTTTCTCTAAGCATAGCTGGGAAATATAATAATCTTGCAGTGTCTTACCTTTGTTGGTCCCTGTCCCTTTGTAATGGCGGCACCTGGAAGGTAGCATACAAATAACTAATGCAGATGAAAACTAAATAAAAACTCCTTTTGGTACATCTAAAATGATAAAGAATGGGAGAAGAATCTCACTCTGTGTGTGTGTGTGTGCAGAATAGGCAGGAGGATGTTCAGGCAGGAACAGGGCAGAGAGTCAGAATATTGTATAGTGATATTTCATACTTTTTTTTTTAACGTGGGTTTCAGTAGAATCACTTTCTTCCTCCTGTTCTAGAGATGATGAATTCTTGGTAGTTATCTTCTTTCTTTTTTCTTTCTGTTGGTGATGCTTTAGGGTTTTCTTACAGAGATGTTAGGGACCTTCCCTTTCCTTCCAGTGCAGAGAGGAGTGAAATGAGTGAAGTGATTCTCCTTGTATTCCTTGTGGACTTATCTAGTTGGTACAGCAGAAGTCTGGATGTAATGATTCTCTCTGGAGTTCCACCTGCATTTGAGAACAATAGTCCCATCAGTGGGTTAGCATTCTTTTCCACAAAACATTTTGTGATTTCAGAACGTGTTTTGTTCCGCTTTGGAACAAAGCCCGAAGTTTCAAAATTTTCCAGAGAGGAGAGACTGGACAGTAAAGTAGCAAAGGAAGTTGTTTTGGTTAGTGTTAAATTTCATGGGGGGTTTCTGTTGCTTTGTTTTTTGCTTTTTCGAAATTATTTGTGTCATGCAAAAAGAAATAATGTCAGCATAAAAAGTTTGTGTTTCAAGATAAAAAATATTTTAACAACACAGAAGAGAATGCTTTGATGTTGTTGGAGCACTTTCCCCTTCTTTCATCACCCTCCCCACTCTTTTTTCTAAACAAAGTTTTGGCAATGCTGAACAAATTTTGTAAAGTTCAGATTTCAGTAGTGCAGCATTTTTTTGATAGAAGGGTTTGGTTTTTTTTAAATTTCTTTTTTCCTGATTGATTCTGGTAGCATCCTTTGCTGCTTTAAATGTTTAGAAAAGAATTACTGACCTCTTTCAACTCTGAGAGGGTCTCCTTGTATCCTCTTCTGCTCTTTTCAAGAGGAATAATTGCAGTTACTGTGCTTGGAGGTGCCTGCTGTTGGGTGCTGACCTTTCTCTCAGATCCAAAATTCAACTCGTCTGCCCCTGTTGTCTTCCCACCATGTTTTGAAGGCCGATTGTAGTCATTTGGTGACTGTTCCCTTTCTAGGCTAATCAGCATTTTTGAACCCACTGACAAATCAAACTCTACAACAGGGTCAAAAATACTTTGACAAACTCAAATTTCTGCAAGATTTGTGCAGCTAGATAGCTGAGTAGACAATAGAAACCCATTAGGTGTACCCAGGGGAAAATTCTTGCAAGTGTCCACATTGAAAAGAGACATGTTAAATTCCCCAAATGCAACAAAAATTTCCACTGGAATATGCTTTAGAAGACTGAGAGGAGATCTGATTAGTGTTTTATAAATATCTGAAGTGTGGGAGACACTTGGCCAACCTCTTCTCAGTTGTCTGTGGGGACAGGACAAGGGGCAATGGCCACAAGTTGGAGCACAGGAAGTTCTGCACCAACATGCAGAAGAACTTCTTCACAGTGAGGGTGACAGAGCAGTGGAATAGGCTGCCCAGGGGCATTGTGGAGTCTCCTTCTCTGGAGATATTCAAGACCAATCTGGACGCCTACCTGTGCGATATGCCCTGGGGAACCTGCTTTGGCAGGGGATTTGGACTTGATGATCAATGGAGGGCCCTTCCAACCCTTACAGTCCTGTGAAATGCTTTCTCTTAGACGTCTTGATAGCAAACTATGATGTACAAGTAAGAAAGAAACTAAGCTTCGTTAAGTTCCATGTTCACAAAACAGTACTGAAATCTTGTTTGTCTCCTTCATTCAGTCTCTGGTAAGAACATGTATTCTCTTTAAAGCAAAGATCAATTTTTGCTTGATATTTCAGTTTGGTCTTGCATTTATATAAATTCCAGGTGTACCCCAACTTCTACCTTCATGTTAGAATGCATCATTGTCATGCGTGAGGTGATTTCTTAGAAATAAACCAAAAACTGTCCAAACTCCCCATGCTAAAAGCAAACCTGTTTGAGATTACTGTATTCATTGTTGTGAAGGGCTGTCGATCATTATACCACACATGACTGAAAAAGTGTCTAATGGATTATGCATATTTCTATTTGATCTCTGGGGAATGCAACTCCCTCCCTGACTGAGTCAGGGTTCAAGAATAGGTCAGTAGAAAGTGTAGCCATGTAACTACTGTAAAATCTGGTTTTATCCTTTTCAGCAAAGCTCTTGACAAAGCATCAGGTCTTCTAGCTGAACAGTTGCTGGTTCTAATAAAATGAGTTCTTATGCCAGCGTTACATAAAAAGTAAGGACAAGAGGAGGAGAGGAGGGGGAAGAGAGAAAAGACAAGGTCAGAAATAGAATTTTATAATCTTGTATGTATGTGCACAGGTGTTAAAAAGGATTTTTTTTTTCAATATTATGGCATTTTTCCTTTCAAGTGAGACTAAGTGAACTTGCTTGAAATAGCAGAATAATCTGTATAAATTTGTTGTGAGACTTTGTCTCTCCTTTTTGTTTTCTTAATTCACCTTATAAAATAAGTTTAAATCTTGAAATTCTGGCTTATTGTAAGGTGGCGAGTCCTTTCCAACAAGAATTATTCTGTTGAGCTGAATTTCACAATGGCACCTCCAGCACTGTGGTGCTGCAAACCCCAAACCAAAGCAGGCGAGTGGTGAGCCAAGTGCTGCAGGCAGATGCTGACTGCTGCGCAGGGGTGGCCATTTGCTGCCACTCAGACCTCCTTGTGTGCCCTAGAATGTGCCCCCCCCCCTCTCAGAGGGCATGACTGAAAACCTGTGTTTGGCAGCCAGGTTGCCTTGAAGTTTGGCTTGGTTTGACTCTTCTTGCCAGCGAAGCTGGGAATGGGGTTCAGGAAGCGCTTGGACAAGAGACCTTCTAGGAACAATTAACTGCCGTAAGCGGTGCCTCCCCCTCTGTGTGAACATCCCAGGATAGCAGGGTTTAATGCCTTTTGCCCAGAGGAACTGGAACTCTACCTCTTTCTCGAGGATAAATATTTAGTTGGCCACTTAGCCAGATGCTTTAATAAACATCGAGCCTGTCTGGTTGGATCCCTTTGAATGAGATTTGCTGGTTTAGTAAGTGTCTGTCATGTCCTGCTGTTGATAGTCCTTCTCTTTTTTCCTGACGTAAGGCTGGGGTAGTTCTGGACTTGGGAGTGTGGCTAAGTCCAAGTCCAAAACTAATATATTGTCTCCTGAACTGGCAGCTATAATGTCACCCCTCTTAAGACTTCTCAGCACAGGTTTTGTGTATCCAGTTTTCTGGCTCTCCATATTTTGAAGATTGCCTTTTCATACAGTACTGTTGGGGTGTGTAGGTGCCCTGGTTCTTGTTCGCTGCTTCAGCAGAGGACCGCAGTTACTGGAGGAGTACAAACCAGTTTCCTTGTACCATGTATGAAGTCATGTGGGATAGGTAAGACAAAGTTTAAAACTTTGAGAGAAGATTAATGTAAACTCTTTTCTACCAGAGCTCCTTGCAGATTAGGCGGACCAAAAGCACCAGCAACTGAAGCTTTTTTGCAGAATGGATGTGTGTCGATATGTTTAGAATTACGAAAAGCTTTCCTTCAGTCCGTCTACTGTGGCTGGAAGAAAGAGTGTATTTTTTATTCTTTAGAAATGAAAGCATCATTCACTTTCTTTGACACTTTGCTGGTGTACCTGCTAGAGCAGTCCATGTTACTTCAGAGCCTGCCAGGTGCAGGTGTAAATATTTATTCTGTGAAAACTGGAATGAAGTCACTGGTTCACTGTACAGACAGACAAACAGTCCAGCTTTTGGAATCAACCTAGTTTTCCATCAGATGCTTATGGGGGGAAAAAGATCCCATTTTTATATCTAGTCATCTAACTTGTGGGGTATATGTACTGAAGAAATATTTTGTGGGCTGGAGTGTATGGAAACACATGACTTAAGTTCTGTAAGGCCTTCTGGGCAGTCGTTTGCCTGGTTATAGCATACTGAACTTCACGGCACAACTATTTCCAGTTCCACGTTCCTCTGTTCCTATTTGGGAATCAGTTATGTTCCCGAGGGAGAGAGTCTCTTCAGGCATTCACCCTGGTGGCCACAGAAGTCCTTCCCCACTGTGGGCTGTTATAAAATGCTAACATTTTCAAGAAGGAAAGTTCCTGGTGGTCGGTGGCTGACATTGAAACAGCTGGGTTGGCTGTCTCTCCAAAGTGCATGTGCTTGTGACTCTGCCCTGCAGTACCTGTGCTTCATCTGCCATTGCTCGACCCTCTCCAGGCTGCTTTCCAGGAAAAGAGTTGCCTTTTTGTCATGTGAAATGCATGCTGCCATGGTCGGTCTGATTTATCTGCTGTAGTCTAGAAGCTTAAACACTGCATTCCCTTCACTTTTTATTCCTTGGAAGTGACTCGGGATTCTGGATTTTTTACTTGAAGAGCCTTTCTACTGTAGCAAATCTAAATTTTGGTTGCCCCTCTGCCCCCACTCAAAGGGGATGGACTGTGCTCCTTTGAGCTCTGCTTAATTGCAATACCCTTAATCCTTAGAATTTAGACTTCAGACTCCAAATCATCATAGTTGCTAGACGCTTTGCTTGACATTGCAAGTTTGGATCCTAGGTGATGTGAATGTTTGCTTTTTAAAGTAACACAGGAGAGTACAGCTTTCACAGCTCTGCACTGCTGCTGGCTGAGGACAAGCTGCCCTGCAGTGATTTTCAAGAGTTTGTGCGTTAAAGGATTTCCCTTATGAGGTTGCAAAATCACTGTGCTTTTCATGCCTTCATGTGCATTCCTTTCCTTTGCTGTCTTCCCTGCCCCACCTTCCTTCATTTTAATCTAATTACTATCATGGTGAGCTCGTCAGAAACAACTTCTTATCCGGTGATAATTCCAGAGGGAGAGTAGACATGTATCAGGGAATTGGTTAGGTTTAAGCTTATCCTATGGGAGATTCTGGCTTCTTGATTTATTTGTGCCCTGGATTGATTGATTTACTGAGGATACCGTTCAATTCTAGAAGGACCTACTGCACCGGTTCTCTTAAAAGAAAACACAAACCAGCAAACAAAACACAAAACCTAGCTTGCTTCGCTGTACCAAACCGAGCTTCAAGAGAAAGGACTAAGAGTGTTAGAGCTATACTGCAGGTTTGTCAGGCTTAATTGAGGACTCAAGTTGAATTAGTTATTACCTTAGTTAAATGCTAGTCTGGACATTCTCCAAAGTTGAAAAATATGTATGTAATGAGACCCTAAAATAAATACACCTGCACTCCAAATCAGAGGTTTTGCATATGATTCTCTCTTTCATGCCCTCTGCTATAAAATAGTTGGAGTAGTGTTGTCCCTGCTGACTTGTTATTTCTCAGCATTTTGATTTTTCAGTATCGCGTTAGTTGCCCTCGTGTTGGGTGCTAAGTCATGGTACATGCAGTGGTTTTTAGAGAAGTGTCCTTACCAAAGCAAAACAGGCTTTTTGCAAAGTGTAATGGTTACAATTTTTCTGGTGCTTTTTTTTTTTTTTTTAAACCATGAACATCTGGGAAATTCAGTTGGTGAATCTATTCTTCCAGGCGCTTATTACCAATCTGTACTATTTGAAGCTCTCTCCACCAGCAACAGTCCCATGTGGCTTATACAGGAGGTACTACAGCCATTGAGATTTACACAGATAGGAAATAGCTGAGGTTTTCAACCTGGTATTTCTCTAAGAGCCTGGAGCAAACAACCCGTGCGTGTGGTGCACGTTTAAAGTGTAATAACTTTTCCATCATAAAACCTTGTGAGTGCATTAAAAAATGCAAGCATGTTGTGTATTGGGTAAATGGTCCTGGTATTGGTAGATGCATTCTGACATGCCTGTGGGTCTGCTCTTTTTTTATAGTTGGAAGAGTCCTTGTCCTTTGCCTGCAGGGAGCCTGATCCAAAGTCTTGTGAAGCCTTTGTGCTTTGATTCAGACTTTGTTTTGCTGTCTGTTCACAAGGCACAGGTGTAAAAGAAAACAAAGACTCAGACACTTTCAGTAAATCATTTATGTCACCTGTGCCATAATGTCAGCTAGAGCTCTTTAATATGTATTTGGGAGAGATGGTAAGGCACAGATAGTACTCTGTGAAGCATATTATATTGCAATATTAATTTGTCTTTAAGGTTGTCCTAAAAATGAAAAAGGATAGTAGAAAAGAAGTTGCTCTAACTTTGCATATGGAAAATTTACACAATACCATCTGTTCTTGTTTGCATTCGTGTCGTTGACTGTGTGTGTGATCTGGCTGAAAAAGGTAAACCGACACTATTTCGTTTCTTTATCTAGACACACTACTTCGGCCTTTGGTTTCTCAGCAAGAGCCAGCAAGCCCGCTGGGTTGAACTGGAAAAGCCTCTGAAGAAGCAGCTGGACAAATTTGCCAATGAGCCTTTGCTTTTCTTTGGGGTAATGTTCTATGTGCCCAGTGTTTCCCGACTGCAGCAGGAGGTAACAAGGTACGTGGTTTCCTTCTGTTATCACTATTATGATATAGGTAGGAGGGAACGGACAGTTGCTCTGTTTCTGGCATTCAATATTTACTTGGGTTATCATCTGGTTCTTTTCCCTTCCTAACAGTTTCCTGAACAGGAATAAGAGAGAGAAGTCACCACTTGATTATATCTGTTGGGGGCACGAGTGAGGGCAGTATTGGTGAATGATTGTATGTGACCAACTGTAGAAACAAAAAGGAAATAGATACATGTTTAAAAACGTGACTTAAATTTAAAAAAGGACCATGGTGACCATTACTCTTTTTTTCTGTAACCTACTGACTAAAAGGAAGTCACAGGCAAAGGACATTTATATACAGTTTTAGTTTGTTATTCTTACGGCTATTTGTGCTTTGCTGAAAGTGAACTTTGGCATCTTTTCTGGGTTTTGCCCATCCCACTCCTGATTCTTCCCCTTATGCTTTACAAAGGGATTAAAATTGTTAGAGGGTATTATATTAGTCCTTTAATTATGAGCAGGGTGCACCTTTGCAAACAACTTCAGTGGGAATTACTCTTTTATTCAGAGTTCTGTGCTGCAGTTGTAACAATACAACTGTTTTGAGGGGCTATTCTTATAAACCACATCACTGCGTGGTTTTTGCACATCTGTGCTGTATTCAAATTTTAAAAAGATTATATAAAAAAGCCCACCTCACCCAAAAAGGGGTGGGATTGTTTTCTTCTTAACCAAATTATTCAATTCATCTATTCTAGAGCAAAGTTGCATCAGCACAACAAGAGGTAAAGCTTGGAATAAGGGTGAGGTCTAAGAGGGTGGCAGAAGCCTCCCAGCTGGAAAAAAATGTTCAGTTACTGCACACCTGAAATGCATCATGTAGTCACAATGTTTAAAAACCATGTATAAACAGTGGAGGAGAGGCTTCAATTCTGGGAGGTGTGCAAGGTGTGAAGCTTTTTTCTTTTGTATTGTAGATTGTGTATTTTAAAGGATTTTTTTTTTTCTTAACACTGAACTGGAGAATTGACTTTGGTAGGAAGCAAGAGATTTGATTCTTAAAATGTCAGCTGTCAAGCAGTCCCTTGACTACAATGTATACATAATTCTTGCCAAGCAGTGGGCTGAAAGCATCACAAAACTTACATTTCCCTGGGAACAGACTGAACATCAATGCTTGTCTGCATCTGTGTGTTCCTGCTTTGTACAAGTTAGGAGAGGGAAGCCTCGTACCTTTTCCTTCAGAACTATTACTGTGCAGTCAGAATGTCTGAAACCTTCTGTTGTTTGCTTTTGTCGGCCCAGTCCCGGCATAGCTGTGTGCAAGGAAGCATTGTAGCTACTTGGATGCTATTACCTCTTCAAGCTGCAGCCTGCAGTGCTGATTGCTCATTCATAGCTCACCTGCAGAGCTGTATTTGCTCATTCTGCCCAGGTTGGCAATAACAAAACATTACAGTGACAAGTGAACTTCCCAGCACTCTCAATTGGTGTGGCTGCTGAATTGTTTTTTTTCTTTCTGAAGTGATTGATAACATAAGCTGCAGATTCTTAGAAGTGCCTCTTACATTTCTTTAAATGTCTGTAGCAAAACCAGCAACTCACTAATGGATCTCAGATATGGAATAGCCTGTTAAGATTTTGTTGTTATTGTTTCCTGTAGTGTAGATGATCTGATGGCTGCAAACCTTCAACTGGGCAATTGTAGGCAGATGTGGCAAATCTCATGTTTCAAGCAGTGAGTGGTGGGGATGTGTAGGAGTCTTCTGACAAATGGTAGAGAAAGGCTTAGTCTAAAGTATGACTAAATGGACAGATGGGAGGTTTTTATGGTAGGCTTTTTTTTGCCTTTGTTTGCTCTTGGTAGACTGATAAAACATTTGTTTTGAAATTGAGACTGGCTGCTTTTAGAATTAAGCTTGATTATGGTGCCTACCATGGTGAGGTAGGCACTAGACTCAGATATTCAGTGTCTATGTATTTGACTTGTAATTGCATACAAATGACAAAACTCTCTTAAATGCAAGACTCCTGATCAGACACTTCATCTCCTTCTGGGAAGCTGTAGAACCACCACAAACAAACCAGCCCAACTCCACAACAAAACCATCACCAAAGGCTGAAGCTGAAAAGGTAGTGACAGCACTGCTAGCAGTGAACTTGTAACCTTTGTAACCTTCTCTTGGTGAAAACCTCCCCACTACTGAGCTTGTCTGGCCATGTTTGGAGCTTGAGGTGAAGCCTATCTCTCAGTCCAGGCTTTTAGTTAATTGTAGACTTCAGAATTTCCAGGGTTGATTAATATTCACTGAAGTTGATGAAAAGTCATCTGAGAATACTACACAAAACACTTAGATAATCCACAAGTATTCAAAAGCCAAGGAACTGTTCTATTGAGATCTGTGTCATTACAGACTTTGGCTTGATAGCTGGTTTTGAAAGGTATGTCCCAAACTGAATATTCCTTCCTGATTCCAATTTATGTAGCCCATACACACCTCATGTGCTGTCATTGCAAAGAGGAAAAATGATCAAAGGTTTTGCTGGTTGAGAGGAACATTACTTGTGGGGTTGCTCAGTGGGCTTTGAGGCAATGTTCCTTAATCATTTGTATATGAAAGACTGTCTGAGTCTTCAAAACAATCTGTGGACCATTTTGTATTTTTCTGCTGTTTGGCAGTTAGGACTGACTGGAGAAATCCTTGTGCAAATAAGTCAATTCGTATTTAAGTGAAGCCATAATAATTTATTTATAAAATTATAACTAGTTTACATTTTATTGTTACTGTTGAAAGTCTAAGAGGCTAATTATGCCTGCAGGCTCCTGCATTTTACCTGCCTGGAGGTGTTGGTAGTGGTCAGGAGCTCCTCACAGTTTTGCTGGTAGCTTCCTGTATTGCATAAGCCAAATGTGGATGCAGAGACAGGGGAGAGTAACACTGCGCCAAGCACTGTCCCTCAGAGCTGAACAGAACGTATGGAAACCCATCTGTATGTGACATGCTGGGAGAGGAGTACAAAGGTAATCTAGTAAGAAGTTAGTGCTGTCCTTCAGAGGTGCAGTGGGCGAGTGTCAGCTGACATATTGAAGCTAAACACAAGTTGCAGTGATAACCATAAAGTTACAGAATTACTGAGGTTGAAAGGTACCACTGGAGTTTGGCTGCTTATAGTAGGGACAACTAGAGGAGATTGCTCTAGGACTGTGTCCCGTTGGGTTTTGATTATCTCCATGGATGGGGAGACTCCACACTGGGGTCCCTGGGAAATCTAGTGTGCAGTCACCCTTGCAAATAAGGGAGATTTATGTTTGGAAGGGAGTTCTTGTATTTCAGTTTGTGTCCAAATGACCTCGTCACTTCAAAGATGTGGATGCATGTTGAGTGACTTAGTGGGCGAATGGGTTGCCTGGGTTGGCCATGATAACTGGTTATTGAGGACCTGTAGAGGTGCAGGTGCCTGTCATATAAACAAACACAAGCACAGCTATAACTTAATGTGGGGTGTCTGTAGTTAATTTGCTAAAGGTGTTTCTGATAATATGAGAAGGAAGGGCCTGGGGAATCCTTTGGAAAGAAAGTAAGAAGATAAGACTTCCAGAGCAGCTGATTCCGCTAACAGCTCTTTGAAGTCAACCTCTGAGGCTTGAAAGAAAAGATGGGGCAGAGAGTACTCAGGAGCACACATTCATTGTTTTAGTAGGTCAGATAGACTCTCTAGCCTGCAGTTCTTTGCTGCTTCTTTACAAAATTGACATTTACTTAAAGATGCAAACATTAGTGGTGTGGAGTTTTTTTCCTCCTCAAAGTTAAGTGGAGCATTGGGACAGGGTAAGAAGTGCCAGCAGGACATCATCAGTCTTGTTCAGTGAGTGATTTTGAGTATGAATGGTGAGGCTAATCAGGACAGCTGTGTTCTTTGACCTCTGACAAAAGCTTCCTGCAGATGTCCTAGGGAAATGTAGCAAAAGCAGCCATCAGTTCTAGAGTACCTGTCTCCTGGTCATAGCAGTGTTACTGTTATGCCTTCTTTCAAACATAACAGCATTGTACTCTTGGTGTTGGGCCCTCTTCTGGCCCTCTCCTAGGAGAACTGTTTCCTATCCTCTAGTCCTCTTATTTCTGTACTTTCCTACTCTGTTTCTTTTGTTTTGGGTTGAGGGTCTTATCTGTATGTATCCCCTTATCTTAATCCTGTCTCCTCCAAGACCTCAGTGACTCCGTCATCTCCTCCTTGTCTAGTCCTGCATTCTACCTGCACTCAGTCCCACAGACATCTTCCTGGGGTTTTATGAATTAAAGGGCCGTGATAATTTTGCCAGGTGTCAGTAGGAGTTTCACCATGTTGTGCTTGCTATAATTTCAAAGTTCTAGAAGAATTTATTATAAACCACGTTAAAAAAAACCCCAACAATCAACCCACCAGAAAGCCCCCCTCTCTCCAGGCTTGATGGAAGCTACAGCAGGAGCCATTTAGGTGGGAGTATGGGGGTTGGCACATGAGCAAAAGGCATTTTTCATGGAAGGATACTTAGACAACCTCTTTTTAGTCATCCAGCTGTTCTCAGAGTGAGCAGCCATCACAGGTGGTGATGCTGCGCATGCTTTTGGCATATTTAAAGCACCTGGGATCTGTGTACTGTCTGATATAAAGCAGTCTTTGTGATACCCTGTAGAGTAGATATTTGCATAGATTAGAAATATAAATCTGCCTTTTATTTTCTGCTTACTCCTCAGAGGGGAGGCATCCTTTCAACCATTTTTTTTTAAAGTCTTTGTACAGTGTCTAAAGTAAACAAGCTTGCTTTCACTGTGCTCTTGTTCCAAAAACAGAAAGCCCACACACTCTTGGTGCTTTCTGAAAATGTGGGTGCGATGCTGCTTTCTGCAAAGTATCAGACAATTCATGGTCCGTTTTTTCCCCTCCCTCACAGTTCTAAGGGAAAACTCAATTTACATGTTGTTCCCCTCAGTATCTCTATCTTTGCACATGGTATAGCTGTGCCTTGTGTGAGGAATGAAGGTGTGCTTTGATCTGTTTTTCCTTTTTTTTTTTTTTCCCTTCCTTGGAAGAAGCTTTCTGTATTTTAGTGTGCTATCTGTATCCTGAAATACCTGATGATGTTTGTGCTGTTGCAGACTGGGGCATAATCCAGTGAGAGCAGTGCCTGGTCTGAATGCTACCAGTGGGGCTAGGTCCCCATGGTGCTGTGCATGGTAGGTCTGGTATGCATGATTGCATAGGGAGGGATGTGTTCCAGCATCTGCACTGTGCTGCATTGGGCTTTTGCCCCAAGTTCAGCTGTCAGCTCTGCTTTTTCCCTGAAGAACGTGCTGTACAGCTTTCCTGTGAAAGAAAACACAGTGTTTGGAATGGGGTGGCTGCACCTGCAGAGTGTGGGAATGAATGTGTTTGCAGGTGGAAAATTAGAGCCTGTGGCTGCCAGGCCTGTTTTCTGAAGGGCCTGTCAAAAATTGGCCTCCAACTTACTCTTCTCTAACCAAGTGAAGGCTTACTTCCCCTGATATTTTGCTCCCTTATCCTTCACCATTTCTTGTAGCTGTCTCTGTTTGTCTTTTAAGGAAACCCCCCGCTTTTCCCTTTCTTTATTTTTCTTCAAGTTAGATGAAAAAAAATTAAACAAATGTTCTTCTAAAACCTACAGGGCTACAGACTTATTACTGTATGAATTTCTAAATCACGTGAGGGTAAAATAGAGGGGGACGGAAATTAGTATTTGCTTCATATTTGCAGGGAAAATGCTCTGGAAAATCTACTCTTTTTTTCTTAAATAAACTCTGGACTTTTTTTTCCTTCCCCTCAAAAACGACCTTCTTAAATGTCTCGCCTACTTGAGCTTATCTTTGCTTTTAGTCTGCTTTGCTTTCCTTTTTTTGAACAAGCTAAAGTTTCACATCCTCCTGTGTTGCTAGCCTTTAATACAAGTACAATCAGCTGGAGTTTTGTTGTCTTTACGTGGTGCTTTTAATTTCTGTGTTAAGGCTGGATATCACATATCTTCCTGTGCCAGCCTGGTTTTGTGGCAAGCTCGGTGATGTGGAACTCTTGGCTGTTACTTCACCTCCGGTAGACAAATAGGATTTTTTTAATGCCAGTGGTTCTTGAAAATTCAGCAGCACTTAATTCTTTCTCCTGCAAAAGCACAGAAAAGTCTCATACAGTATGGAAGGAGAAGAGAGATGTGTAGCTAAGTTAGATGGGCAGGCAAATGAGTGAGAATGGAGTGACATAGCACAAGTAGGAAGGTGGACTATTTAAGAAAACAAAATGCCAGAGTTTGGTCCCTCTCACTGTGAGATTTAAGTCAGGATTTAATAATTCAGTATTGCCAGTCTAACTGAGAGGGAAAAAAGCTTGGTTTTCAGGCAGCAGAAGTTTCACTGCCTTGTCCAAATATGTCTTTTCCCAAGGACCTCAGTCATTTAATGTTTACTGTGTACTTCCCAGCACATGTTTTAAGAGCATACCTACTCTCTCAGAAAGATGGTATCCGGGAACAGGCTATGCAGCTTCTAGAGAAAGGAATGCAACCAGTTTCTCATTGCCCTCTCTTCTGGGAAGTGTCCTGACTGCTGTCAGAGCATGTGCTGATCAGCTGTGCTGTGCTTACAGGGCAGCTCTGCTCACCCCATGCAGGAAAGGCCATGACACATGGCCCTCTCTCAGCACTAGGAAGAGCTATGTGGCTTGCCCAGCTGGAAAGACAATGCACCTCTTCGCTAAGAAGCAAGACTATTCTCTTCGACACAATTATCAATCATCAGAATGGTCCCATGTTTTTAACTGTAGTTAAAAAGTCTCTGTTGGTTTGCTTTGTCTGTTTCTTAGATTGGACTGGATCCAACAGTGTAAACCAGTGTAGCTCCATTCTTCTAATAGAATATTTTCGACTTTATAATTATATATGTTTCATATATATCATATTTCTGTTTTGTTGAGAGCTATAGGTCAATGGTCTGTAATTTTAAATGATTCCCATGAATTAAGGCAATCACTGTTATACATGGAAGTCGTATCAGATGAACAGAAAAGGATAGGATGTTCTGTCGGAATGGCAGACCTTCACAATGGAAGATAATTTCATCCCATAAATCCTGCAAAACCTTTTTCTTCTCAGCTAAATGATTTGGAGAGTCAAATTACTGGAAAAATGTTACAGGGGAATGATGGGGAACAACTGTAAAATGGCACAGGGTGCCAACTGACCTACATGTGGTAGTACTAATTATTTCTCTTCCAACTGAAGAAGTTCCTATACAGTGCTGCAGGTCAGTGCTGTGTCATGAACCTCTGTCAAAGACGAGCTAGTACAAATACAATGTAAAAGTCTTATTCATGACACACTGTGGTGGGGTCTCCCAGATGAAGCAGGAACTCTGAAATTTTATAAATCGACAGGAGGCAAAGAAATTTCTGCTGGAAGAGAATCCTATTTTGGTTTAGACGGCAGTTGCCACCCTGCCTGATGCTACAGGTTCTGGTCCTGATCAAGTTCCAGTGCTGATTCTCTTGTGACTGGAACTGCACCGTATCTCCCAAGGCTGGGAGAAAGGCAAGCTCTGGGACACATTGCTAGGTGTGGAGGGGTAGTTGTGGTCCCCCAGGGAGTCCTGACTCCCCAGGGATCACAGCTCTCTTCTGTCAGACAAGACTCTGGATGGTTTGTGAAGCAGCTTAGTGGTGTTGGCCCTTTGGTTTTGTGGGGTTATTTTTCCTTCCAGCTGCAGGGATTTGGGACTAAACAGCAAGGCGCACAGCCTCCCCAGCTGCAGTCAGGCAGGGGAGCAGCTCTGGAGCTGTTTGTGAACTGGATGAGTCTTAAGAGCCCTGGGTGGCCACCCAGACTTAGACAGTCTGGGGTATTTGCATTTTGGTGCTCCTTTGATGGTTTTATTGTTTTGTTTTAATTATTAGATTTTTAATATTAGTGGCTACTGCAGCATTAAAAGAACACACAGTAGGCTCGTAGCCTGCCTTGTTGTAAACAAGCTGATACTTAATTAGCTTTAATGTTGTTTTTAGACAGCAACAACAAATAATATTTGTGGAGTATTTGCCTGGGTCTTCTTGTGTTCATATTATTGCAGCATATGCATTGTTTTGTTTTTCAGTAATATTCTTGACTTGGTTCTTTTTGGACGTGTATTTTAAACTTTAACTTAAAAATAAGAAGAGAGACCTAAGATTCAACATTAATTCCCTGTTTATAAAATAATTTGCTGAGGAGGGCAAACCCTTCTCCCAGCTGACTTTCTTCAGTGAATGGGGAGCTTGTTCTCTGTGTGTTGGTTATTGAAAGCTGAGCTCTTTGTGCCAGATATTTTAAGAAACTGTTGATGCTTAGATCTAATCTATTACATTATACTGTGCTTTTAGAGCAGAAAGTGAATGTGTTTTCATGTGTGTGGTTGGGCAGTACATGTAGCAATTCTAAAAAATAGTGTTGCGTAACTATAAATACAATGTTGGCTACTTCAGCCTGCATTCTTGCTTTAGGGTGTTTTGAAGGCAGTGGCTGTGAGGGTTAGAAATGTTGTAACAGGAATGTCTTGGCATTAGGCAGTATCACATTTACATCTGATCATGAAGAAATAATACTTATTTTATGTTCTGGGGCTTAGTCACGTGTTCTTACATATCAGTCTCCTGATGGGAACTATTTTAATGTCCACTGTTAGTAGAAAAGAGACTTTTGGACTACTCTAGTCTTTTTATTTGGCCTTTTTAAATGGCCACAAAGGTTACATTTGGAGTTTCTACTCTTCTCATACGATATAGCTACACCATTTACGTACAGTGCCAGAGCTCCTCACTAGTCTTAGGCGGACCAGCTTGAATCCTTCCATGATAATCATGCTGGTGGAGACATCCACATTTGGGAAAAGGCACTTTGGATCTTCCTTTACAACCCATCTGGGCATGTGTGCTCTTAGGGACACTTGTTTGAGCCTGTACATTGGTTGGTGGCCTGGGCTTGCATTGAACGTATAGCAGCCCTTGCTGTGACACCCTCTGGGTGTGTGTGTGTGTGTGTGTGTGAAGAATGTGGATGACTTGTATCACAGTTGGGAACCAGAAATTACTCAGGTTATGGGTTTTTTTTAGTTCTGCACCTGGGTAGAATGATGCAACAATTTTACTGTCCATGCTTGAGACTTTTATTATGTTAGGATTTTCCTTAAACTTTTTAGCTCTTGGAATGAGGTAATGATATAAATTTCAGTCTGGGATATTTCTTTTTTTCAGGTGTTCACAGGAAAACTCAGACTGGATTGGTAACAGAGCAATGAAATAAAGGCATGAGTGGTATCACTCCAAGCACTGTGTAGCTTTCAAAAAACAGAAGGAAAAAGTGCACCTATTAACAAATAAAGAAGTATAGTTCTTCAGTAATGGCATGGCTTTGAGGGAAATCGATTCATGGCCCATGAAACATCAGAGAATGCAGTACATTAGTTATGCAAATATTTCAGAAGTGCAGAGGTATCCACATGAATAGAAAATGTAAGTATGTGCAGCAGGACAGAGGAGAATATCTCAGATTGGAAGAGACTCATAACAACCATTGAGCCCTACTCCCTGTTCCATGCAGGACTGCCTAAAACTAAACTATATGACTTAAGACCATCATCCATGCTCCTTGAACTCTTGACAAGTTTAGAGCCATGACTAGTTCCCTGGGGAACCTGTTCCAGTGATGACCACCCCCTTGAAGAACCTTTTCCTAATGTTCAACCTGAACTTCTCATGACATAGCTTTATTCCATTTCCTAGTGTCCTATTGCTGGTCACCACAGGAAGCGACTGTTTATGGTTAGGATACATCTGCAAACCATCATGTTAACGTGTCTTGAATTGCATGAGACAGTCAGAATTGAACCTTAATTCCAGAAAGAAGAGCTTGAAGGTCCATGAGACTGTTCGAACCTGGTACATAGGACAATTTATGGTCCTTAAAGAGAAGGAAATAAATTAAGCATTTTGAAACTTCCTTTAGAGCTGTAACCAACTTCTGATGCATTAGAGGGAGTCTTCTGCCTTTCTGCAAGGAAATTAAAACATTTTCAGTGTCCCATGTGTTTATTCTGTGATATCTGACAGTTCAAATGGCGCTGATGCTAGAAATGTGACCTTTTTTTATCAGTGAGGAGCTTGCTTTGTGTAGGAAGCTGTGTGTTTGGATGAGTCACACCTACTGCTTTTTGTTTCTCAGCCTGTGAGGAAGCTGTCCTGGCTGCTGCTGGTGATAAACACTTGGGTTACATGGATCACTGGGATAACCTGGAGCATCAATTCTCTTCTATTTAAATCCTGTCCTTCCTGGACCTTGGCTTTCCGCTGTGAGATTTTTCCAGTGCCACACACACATATGGTTACATATTATTGGCTGTATTGTTAACAGTACCCATTTTGTGTGTGTGTGTTTAGGGAAAAACAGTGGAAAGTCTGCTTGTATTATCTGACTGTGTCCACCTGTTCCTGTTTTGTGTTTGTAGCAGGTTATCTTAAATAGTGCTGAAAAGTGATGTTAAACTTCAGGAAAACTGCAGCTTTTTGAAATTAGGTTGAAAGTTGCATCCTGCTTCCTTTGAACGGTAGGCTGCCTTAATGTAAAAGGGTGAGGGTATGGATAATAAGCTTCTACTTACACAGCTGGAGGATTTGTCAGAAGTTGTGTTTATCAACATGTCCAAGCTATATCTACTCACACTTGACGACTCTACAAGAAACCTTCAGCTAGGTATTTACTCTCAGTGACTGTCAGGCATAAGATAGGATGTGAAGATATAAAGTGGCAAACAAAAAATGGACTTTTTAAATTACAGCTTCATTTCTAAACAGAAATAATATTCTGTAGCCTTGAAATTCAAGTCTAATATATACTGATGGATGGGAGCATCCTCACATTGCCATGATGGACAAAAGGGGCTCTGTGCCTCCTTCACAGAATCACTAGGTTGGCAAAGACCTTTGAGATCGAGTCCAACCATACCTGTCCTCTACTAAACTGTATTTCTAAGCACCTCATCTACCCATCTTTTAAATATTTCCAGGGTCGGCGACTCAACTGCCTCCCTGGGCAGCCTGTTCAATACCCAATAACGCTTTCAGTGAAGAACTTTTTCCTAATGTCTAATCTGAACCTGCCCTGCTGCAACTTGAGTCCATTTCCCCTCATCCTGTCACCTGGGCAAAGATACCAACACCCACCTCTCTACAACCTCCTTTCAGGTAATTGTAGGCAGTGATAAGATCCCCCCTCAGCCTCCTCTTCTCCAGACTAAACCTCAGCTCCCTCAGGCGCTCCTTGTAAGATTTACCCTCCAGCCCCTTCACTAGCCTCATTGCCCTTTTCTGGACACGCTTCAGGACCTCTATGGCTTTCATGTAGTGAGGGACCTAAAACCGGACATAGTATTCGTTACCTTCTCTCTGAAACAAAGACTGAGCTTCGGTTGGGAGGTTTCTGTAAACTTAGTGGAAAAGCTTCTGCTGTGGTGGCTGCTGGAAAGACTCTCAATAGGATCAGTTTTGATGGATTTTGTTCCCTGAAGGTTGTTAGTGTATTGTCATCTTCTTAAACCAGACAGAAACAGCTAGAAGCAAGTAGAGGGATTTTCCTGTAAGGCAGAATTGCTCCTTTCATTTAGATTTCACTGCATGAAAAGAAAAGATAATTTGAGCTAAATTAACTGTCACTAATTCTGGGGTGAAATACTTCTTTATTTCTTGATGCACATATGCTTCTTTAAAGCTAAGATACCTTTTTAAAAATATTTTTGTTTCATTTGCTACTGACATCAGGAAGAACATTTAGATTACAGTAGTTGAGGAATTTTTCCTTGTACCTTAAAAAAAAATGGAACAGCATCTGAAGTAGGAAGAATTTAGTTTCTTGGCTTTGCTGTGCTTTAGTTACAGGTTTTAAAAAAAATTGTAAGGACAGTATTGTTTTCAAAAGGGAATGCTACTATGTGCTGGAAAACTACGTGCTGGTAAGGTTTCAGGGCATCTATTATGTTGTCTTTTCAGTGTTTCCAGTGGTCTCAAACCACATCAAAGGCGTTGATTCTGAGCTGCTAGGTGGTGGGTGTTAATTGGGTTTGCTGTTGGGATTGGCCACAGGTAAGAATATAGAGGGTCTGGAAGCATTTGATAAGTGTGATAGTGGATGCAGTTGAGTTTTGTGGGTGTGTTGTTACATAACATCAGTATAAATAACTGTATGGGCATCCCTCTGAACTGATGGAGTGCACAGAGCAGAAGACTTGGTTTGCAGCAGCATGGAGGAGATGTGAAAAGTAACTTGCTAGCATAAAAATAGCTCATTTTATTTCATTTTTATGAAAATAAGCAAGTTTATGGAGCTTTAGTATCAAACAAGTGATGTGCTGGTACTAGAACTGTTTCCTTTTACTTCCTTAATTGAGGAGAAGTAGAAAAAGAAAATAAATTCATGTTGCCCATAAACTAGAAAGAGCATCTGCATAAAATGAGACTCTTTCAAATCAAAGACCAAATGACACTTCCTTACTTAGGAAAGAGGAGCATCTTGTCATCTACTTCACTTGCGATTGCCTTACCAAGGCCATGCCCACCTTTTCAGAGCTGGGTTCTGACCTCTGACATTACGGTGTTGTTAAGCATAGCTTTTTTGGAGGAGAAGGAATTGTGGGTCTATTTGTCAAATTTTTAGGCAGAAGAAAGGTCTGAGTTATTTCAGTAGATACCTATTTGTTATTTCTTGTGGCTAACAGTGGGGAGTTTGAGACATACTCTGGTATATCTGAACACGTAACGTCTGTTCTCATCCTCTTCTAAGAAGTTTTAGTATAATAGCTATAGAGATAGTTATGGTCATGGAGTGATTTTGCTTTCCCTAGGGGAAAAAAAAATGTAAACAAAAAAAAAATTAAGAGAACAGGAAAAAGGATAAGAAAAGTGGAAAAATAAGAAACAGTCGTCATCTCGAAGTGCTTGAGTCACACAAGTGCCCATCACCCTTTATGCATGTTCTCAAATGAAGATAAAAAGGATCATTCCTCACTGCTTTTGTCATTTAGGCCATTGCAAATGACTTCAGTGCCTTATTTTCCCCCTTAAGGCACAGTAGCAGCGTGTATCACTGCAGAATGAGGTTGCTTGTTCATTAAGGAGAGCTGTGCACACAGTGAATGTTATGGTGCACCTCATGGGTTGGTATGCTGCTTCTGACTTGTCTCCCGGTGTAGTTTAAGGCACTGTTTTTAGCAGATGAATATGCTACCAAGGTTGGGGCTAGTATTCTGATTATCCTCCCACATGATGCATTAGCAGTGACTACCTTTGGGAATTGCAGGCTGCTACAGAATATACTACTTAAAGTCAACATGACAGACCAACCCTACCTCAGTCATATAGTTTCTCTTGATGGACCCTCAAGAATGAAGGTTGCTGTAGACTTCCTGTGTAATCAGTGAGAAGAAACGGGCATTTCCACAGCATGATTCAGGATTCCCCCGTTGGGTGATTCCTCCGTTGTGCGGAACTTTCCACATTCTCTTTTCTTCTACACGCCTATGAAAAAGGGAACTGCGGCTCCCTGGTTTTCTGGAAGGTTAGAAGGTCCAGATTGATGTCTGAAATTTGCCTACAGCACCAGAAAGAGGGTTCATCCAGTATCAGCAAGCTGTGAGCAGACCGACCTGTACTTTCTGATTGGCGTTTCTAACTGCTTTTTAAATTCTGAGAATTCAATAAGCAATGGAAATCTTGGTTACAGTACCACTGCCAATTTTCAATTAAATTTATTGAGTTGTGATGGCTGTACTGCAGGCTGGAGCAACCCTTCTCCCTTCTCCTGTAGCTGAGAGGCAAACCACAAAAAATAGTTCTAAACATACCCTTTTTCAGGGAGCTGAATACCTTTAATATCTTTTGCCGTGCTGGCAGGGTATAAAGCTAAAGGAGCTGCACTTGGATGTCGGCATGATCCTGAAATCTCTGAATGTGTTTAAAAGAAGCGTTTGTGTGGAGGCCCTTTTGCAGCTGAAAATCTCAACAAGAATTTGGCAGAAATCTCAGTGTCGGAAGATGGCAGATTCCTGTGCAGTGAGATGTTTACTGGTTCACTGTTTTATCTTTGGCAGCTGGTTTTGCACTTGATATCTTCAGCTGTTTTTGAAGCTTTTACAAAGAATAATTCTTCATTTCATGAAATTGATCTACTTTACCCACCCACCCAACGGGGCATTGATTCACATATTTCTCTGCAACATCCCGTCGCTATCAGAGCTGTGTTCGCTTTTGCAGGGTTGTGTCCACTGGGATGTTGGAACTTCCTGGGCCATGGTTTTATTGTGTGGTTTACTGATGCATGAGGTGACTCTTTGCAATGATTTCTGTGAAAACATTAGGTCACCAAGCTCTTTGGGAGTTGGAAACAACCTGAGGTTTCCTGTTTTCTGCTGGCAGTACTAACGTAGGTGCTTCAACAATCTTTTCACAGGAATACGAACCATTGTGTTGATTCCCTGTAGATAGGTGGCAACTTCATTGTATCAGACTTCAAGCAGTGTTTTCTTATTACCAAGGCAGATTACTGTAAAAGGCCTTAGAGAATGGGCTGGATTTTATCTCCCTACAAAGTAAAATTCCATAAAACCAACAGAGCTTTCTTGGACCTTTACTGTGTGAGGTTGGGATGCTACCTGAAGTTTTACTGATAGGGATTTTCTAATGAGTTCCATAAATATATGAACAAGGTTTCACTGTAGGCTACCAGAGCATTATTTTTTTTTAAAGTTCAGGTTGAGTATGCATTCTGTAAGTTTGAACATGTTCACTGGCTCTTTGAGTAAAATAATACCTGAATACACTTGCATGCTGCTCTATACCCACAAACCAATAATTCTGTGATGTGCTTCTGGATGCTTACCTATGCATACCAGTTGTTCGCTGGTATACACGTTCCCTCTGTTCAACTTCTGCATCAGTACACAGCAGTGCACTTTGTAACCCAAAAAGGCTCGTGGACTTAGGTCATTGTGGAGTTTAGAGCCATACTGGAGGGGAATATTTAGAGTATGTATTGAAACATGAGATGGGGTTTGTGGAGTGTATACAATATGTTTTGTTACTTGAACTGGGATAATGGAGGGGAGGGGAAGCATGGGGCAATCAGAACTCTTCATGTTTATTTTGTGTCCAAAGAATAGTTTTGCATTATGCCTGTACTTAATTTTTTAAAAGAGTTATCTATTTATTTTCAGTGTTGCAGAGTATAAGCTGGAGTATACATATGTTCTAGTTAACTCACCACATTTTTTTAGCATGATATTCTAACCTGCTTGGCCATTAACCTGGCTGGCTACCAGGAGAATTTTCAAACTGTTGACTCATATTGGTTCCATATGTAACTTAAACCACCTTTTCCCACAGTGGAGACAGCTTGAAGGTTAGCTGCGTTTTCTTTTCAGGGCAGGGAACAGCATATTTTCAACTGAGTCAACACATATGAGTAAAGGAATTAAATCTCAGCTGCTATTAACTTTTTGGGGTCTAGTCTCATTTTTTTGCTGAAATCTATCCAAATCAGGAAAGAGCAACCGGGTTTTTTTTGCTCTTCATCCCCATGAGGTTTAGTAGTCTTCAGCATACATAACCATGTCTCATCTTTTCATCTTCACAGCTGCCATAGCTTTTACGCTGTCTAAGGATTTGGGGTTGCGATTTGCTCTGTGTGTAGGGGGCCTGATGCTTTGAAAATGTGACTAATTAAGTGGGAAACAGCATGTAGGCTGCATGCCATGTCATCTTACTGAGCACCTATATGTAGGTGGAGCCTATATGTGTTTAGAGCTCCCTTTTATAGTTGGAGCCCAACTATGTCATGCAGCAAAGAAGGGGTGATGGCTAGTAGAACCTCTCTGCAAAGTGATAGAGATTGGTGCTCTGCAGTGTTGTCCCTCTGATTTTGCTGTCGAGCTGGATGGTGGTTTTGCATGCAAAAGCCCTGGCATCATGCAGAGTCCTGCAATGGGACAACAGCTTCATCTAGTGTGCACAGCCCAGGGTGAGGAGAAAGAGCCCTGGGACTCTTTCCCAGAACTCTATGGGAATGGGGGACCCTGTTAGTGTGAAGGCGGAGGCAGCAGTTGCATGACACCCTGTGGTGTCACAAAGCCCCCCAAAACACACACCCTGATTAGTACTGATGCTTTTTTCTTGCAGTCTGCACAAAAAAGCTGAAGGAAGTTTAGCAAGAGGTTTTGCTATCCGTTTGACCTGTGGACCCTGATGATGAAGAGGCGATCTGGGTTTAGTTCGATACCACCGTTATGGGAAGTTACATTCTTCCTCAGGCCCCTGTTTGCTCAGTGATTGACTTTTCTTTTTGGGAGCGAGTCGGGGGTGGGGGGTGGGGGATGGGCAATAGTGTGGGAGAATGATAATAGTGGTCTTCCTTTGCAGTGTTCCAAGATCTGTGTATGAAAAGCAGTATGTGGCACTGCAGCAGTTCACCTACCTGGCTCACTTCTCCATTTTTTTAATGGTCAAAAGAAGAAAGTGAAGCTAATAAGAAAAAACAAAGTCTTCTGTATTGTAACCATTGAATCTCTTAGCCAAATGCAAGCACTTTTTCAGTTCAAGAGTGAGGAGTGTGTAGCTGAGTGTGTATTTAAGTTTAACTATGGGAGTAGTCTGAAGTCAGTAGGACTGGCGTGTTGAACAATACACTTTTACCATGTGCTTAAAACACATCCAGATGGGTAGGTAGCCATGTGGCTAGCAAACTCTTCATTCCCAAATGCTTTATTCTACCAATTCTGTGTAATATTTGCTTGCATTGAATGTCATTCTTCAGCTGAAAATGCTAAAATACCGCTCTATTTGCATTACCTGACTTGATTGCTTTGCTTTACTTTTGCAGTCCCACTGCAGCCTTTGTGAGGATGAATGCTATGGAGGTGACACCAAGGCCTGGCTTTGGGCTCCAACTTGTAGAGACCAAATGTAGTCTTTGCTGAGAGAGAGGGCTTGAAAGACAAGAAAATAGGCTTCCCCCCTCCTTTTTTTTTTTTTTTAAAAAAAAACCCAACTCTAAAACACATGTTGGAGTTTTGTGCTGTATAATTCTTTAGGCATTTGGATTAACTCTGATAAAATTATAGGTGGTTGTAAGGGAGTTTATTGTGCTTATAAATTGTAGTGGGGCTCCCTGTAATTTGTTATAATTAATTCAAGAGTTCAAGGGCAGAAAATCAGCATCAGGTTGTGGCATGTCTTCCTTTCTTGCTAAAGCATGCCATTACTGGCCTTTTTATTTAAGGTTTAACTTTATGTTTGTGGGTTTATTTGAACTTGGAGTAACCAAAAAGTATAATACACTCTAAACAAAAAGTACAAGTACAGAGGATGGACCTGTTGTGGTTGGGGGCTTCCTTTTTAAATATAGAGAAATTGGTGGATGCTGTAATGCTGCATATGCTGGCTAAGCCTCTCACAGGAGGAGTGCGTGTTTTGGAAGGCTTGTGTCATGTCTGCGAGCCGCAACAAGGCCCGAGTGCATGTCTGTGCTTGTGGCCCATCAGAAACAGCAGGAAAAGAAAAACACACGCAGAGCACTTCTTTACAATGCAAGTTCAGTATTTTGCTGCCAAGAGAATGCTGACTGTGATGCTGTTACCTCAGTCTACCTGCCGAGGGTTTCACTAGCCGTCCACTTAATGCTGGGCACCAAAGAGCAGCAGCACTTTGACACCAGGCTGTGCTGGAAGCAGCTCCTTATGCATGAGCAGCTATAAAGCACGTGCACCCTCCTAAACAGTCCCATGTCTGTTTGCAATAGATATGAGCTTTTTTTTGTTGTTGTTCATTTGTTTTGAATGCTCCATTTGACCGCAGAAATTTGACTTGATTGATTGATTCATGCCAGGAAAAGAAAAAGTTTATTGCTCCTAAAGTTCTCCTACTTTGTATTTGCATTTGAAACCTTTGTCACCTTTAAAGAATCAGAGGAGGTGAAGATCTGAAATTTTGTTACAGGCTCTGCTTTGGGGAATGCATGCAGGAGAACAAGCTTTCAGTAGTAAAGTTATGAAATAGAGGGGGTAAGCAACAACTAAGCAGTTCAAAATTGTGATCAGACTGGTTTCAGGTGCTCAAAGGTTTTCCTGTTCTAGTATACTTAGCCAGTAGTGGACTGTGTAGCTACACCTTAAATTTTGGAAGAAGTTGGCCTTTGGTCGGACCTTCACTGGTCAGATGTGGTAGCTTGTCTTTCACTGTGTACCTCGTTGCAGCTCACAGAGCAAGCCAGCCAATGAGGCTGTGTTAGTTGCCCATATGTTCAGAAGTTGCACATTGAAACAGATGGAAAGTGACCATCATTGTGAAATTAGCCTGGTTTAGGCAAATCCTCTTTTCTCCCCTCTAGCTATAAATTGATGCTTTTAAAGATAGAGATTGAGCAATGTGGAAGTACATTCTGTCTCTTTTTTTCAGTGAAAAAGAGGTTAACCCAGCATTGTTGCATCTCATTAGGGAAGGGGAAGAGGAGTGACATGGATCTTTCCATGTATTCCGTTTATTTTATTTTTAGTTTTAGTTTCAGCTGCTGGAGGAAACCAGGATGTAGGCCGTTGGATGCTGCTTTTGAACAACCTTGTTTCTCAGCTACCTGAAGCTAACCTTGACCTACCTTATAAGGCTGTTATGATAAAGGAGTTCCTACCCTAGAAACTGTTACAACTGGTTTTTTACTATTGGCATGGATGGTTTGAGCTTCTGAAGGAATTTCCTCCTGCCTGTGTGACAAAGGCTCTTAAGTCTCCTTCATTTTTTTCTTTTTTTTTTCTTCACCCTCTGGTAAGCCTGCTGATTTTTTGAAGGTCTCTGACAGGGTGTGGTAGACTTGTTCTCAATAATAACCTTCCAAAAATATTACCCTTCAGTGGAAGCACAGCCATTGCTTTTTATATTCTACCGCAAATTCCAGATAAATGGCTATTGTCTAGTACTGTGAAACACCAGACTTTTGCTGGGAGAGAAGTTGATGAAATTCCAGAGGGAGGAGCAAGCTGGAGATGTTCTGTTTATCAACACCATCTAAGTTTTTTACAGTGGGAAAGACAAGGCCTTAGCACTCACTGTGTTACTGGCGATGACGTCATCAATGTATATACCTTTTTTTAAAAAGCGCTATTAGATTAAGATGTGCTGATTGAATCCTTACATGTAAAATGTGTTTCAGCATGCTTGGGCTCAGAAATCATAACACTATCTTTGCCAATATACTGAATGTTGTATCTGAAAAGACTAGTCTTGTCTGCTTGCTTGCCATTCTTTCTTGCTTTGTAAAATCCAGTCTTAAGTTTGTGATCAGTTTTGTTGCGCCGAATAGCCCTTGTGAAATAAGCAGCATCCAGTAAGTAGTGTTCTGGATAAAGATTTGGGAACCAAACCTAGATGTCCCAAACCTGACTTAGTTTCCTTCCCAAGTTTACGTAACTTCACCAGCCATGTGCCACAAACATTCTATTCATAAAGTTAGGCTAATGGTCATTAATACTATTTAAAGGACTTTTTTCTCAGGAGAGCAACCAGCAAAAGCTAAGTATTATTATGATTGTCTCGAATATGTAATAAACAAAAATAATCTTTTAGTTGTTATCAGCTAGTTCCTTTCACTGCTCATTGAATGGCGGAGTCATCAGCTCATCTGACTCAAAGGCTAAGAAAATATGAAAGACCCCATGTTAAAGAGAAACCCATTTTGTATTTTAAAAACAAACCATATAGGTATCTCTGAGTTCTGTTGCTAAATACTATGAAAGCCAAGATGATGGCAGATTTTAAAGTGTGAGATGAAAAATAGAGGCATCAATATCAAAGCTAATGCTTAAAATAATAAATGATAAAAAGACTCTGTTCTGAAGAAACTGCTTCCCTGTGGGCAGGTTGTTGCATAAGTGTGTATTGCAGCCTCTTTGCTCAGAAGCATATTACTATAGTAAGATAAACCCAAATGAGCTGAGTAGAACTGTTGTGATTCAATGAGGTTTTTATTGTGTTCCTTGTTTTAGAAGATCATATTATACTCTAATTGCTTTTTTTTTTTTTTTTGAGTTGGAAGACAGCTGAAAGTCTTGAGCTAAACCACTTGTGGGCCAATCTGTCTCTCCTTCGAGTCTTAAAGGCTTATTATTTTGGAGAGATGAAATGGTAAAGCAGTTCTTGTTTCCTCCAGAGAAGTTCAACGGCATAGCTATGCAGTTATCCAATAGATAGGCTCGACGCCAAAAAGGTACCTAATGAGTTATAAAAAAGTTAGTCATGCCACTAATTGCATCATTAGAAATGATTTTAAAGGAATTGTACCTCTTGGGTAACTACTACATGTTTTGTAGTGCTTTGAGTATTTTCAGATACACTCAATGTAAATATTTATTAGTGTTGAAACTGTAATGTATTTATCCATACCAGCTTGAAATTTCCAGAGAAACACACTGACTGATTTAAAAATAAAAAACGTAGAAGTGTTTCCTGCTGCACTATGGATAATGTGTATATTACAAACCCTTCCTGTCCCTGATGTGCAGAGAAGGTAAGTAAAACCAGGGAAAAATAACAAAAATCCAGGCTGATCACAGCACAGCATTTAAACACTATTAATCCTTACAATCTTGATCCTGTCACCCTTTTGTATGAACATATAGATCTATGTATGTGCATGAAATATGTATGTTTAGATTATAAATCCCTGGGTCAATAAGCATGTTTTGTTCTCTTCTTGTACGTTTCCAAGCAGAGTTGTCTGCTGATTGATTACTAAGGCTACCAGCTCTGATACTTCATTAATATTTATTCAATATTATTTGCATTGTGGTTCTTTGTGGAAGTCACTAGCAGGAAAATTGTGAAGATGCAGTCTACCAGTGTGATTACTCAGTAGAACTGAGTTATTTTCTACATGTATAACACAGCAACAGAGGTTATACATCAGATAAACAGTGGTGATGGAAGGGTACAATGAATTCAGTGACATTATACAAACACCTACTTTTTTTTTGACATGACAGATGAACAAACAGAAATCCTGATCTTGGCAGGTCTGTGCAGAATTGTACAGTCAACTGGAGTTCCTTTACGGTTATGCAGCTATAGCCTAGTCTGCATCTGGATGTTGCTACTAAATGTTAAAACAGTACCCTTATCTCCTGCTTACTAATAGTATTTGGAGCTTTTTTTTCTCTGATGCAGTATGGATTGCCAAACTGCAGGTATAGGTTCTGGAGTTGGGATGCTGTCTCATAAGATGCAGCTTATTTACTTTATAAAAAGTGTGCTTTTTTCATGCAACAGATGCAAATACACGTTTAATGTTTTCTGCGTTGGCTAAATAGAGTTGTGGGAAATGATATGCTTATAATTATGGCTTTGTTCAGACTTGTTGTCCACTCCCATTCCCCTTGGAATTAGCTACAGGCTGGCAAACTGTAGTAGCCTTTATTATATACAATACAGAATGGCTCTGCTAAAAATGTTTAACCCAAAATCATCAGCAAAGTTGAGAGATTTCAGCTTTCAGCCCACTTGGCTATCTCACTTGCTGTCTCCTCTGCCCTGCTCTCCCCTAGCATGCCACAATGACTCTGCGGTTAAAGTTTTGTAAGTCTTAATTTTGCATTTCTTGCCTTTTATTATTTGGGGGAGCAGACTGCAAGCTCCTCTTTGTTCGGTTTCCATATTCTTTTCCAAGTAAACCACCTAATAGGGGGTTTATGAAATGCATGTTTTTATCTGCTGTTTTGGAACAGCTTTCCTCAGTGTATCTATAGATGAATAATTTTTAAAATGTTTGATTTCCCTCAAATTATAGACTTACTTTTGAAATCCAAGTGAACAAAGAGCAGTCTCAGCTAACATAGTGGCATAATAACAGCATTTAACGTTATTTCAGATGGAGGAGCCTCCTTGACAGAATGTGGGCCAATTTCTCCTCTCCGTTGGCTGGGCAGAGAGCCTGACCACAGTTTTACAGCACAGCTGAGCCATGAATCTGTGGCTGGTAGAGCTAATAGAGCCTTCTAGCAGAGTTTCCTCCAGGGTATGGTCCTCCTCTTCCTTGACTGTGGAATTGGCTGCTCCAGCTTGTGCCTTGGGAAAGGAGATGCCCCAGTTCGTGCCTTATGTGTCCTCAAGGAAAGGAGATGTCGGGGACACCTTAGGTGGGTGACCCTTGGCACTGCCAGTCCGGGGATAAAGATGAAGCTGGTACAGACTGTAGGTTTCTGCCTCAACCTTCTTCAGTTTATCCTGGCACTTCCATTGAAAAGTGTCAGAGCCTGAGCAGGTGATTGCTTCTCTGTGCCATTGCCTGTGAAAGGTGGCTGACTTCTCCATGAGATTTTTCCAGATGGATACACTAGTTAATGTCAGGGAGCTAATATGTATTTCCTTTGGACTCTTACTGCATATCAATCTCTACAATAAATAATAAATCCTAAACTGTTATTCAGTTACAGTGTTAGTAAATGCAGTGCTTTACCACTGTGTTGTAGGCTAGTCCTGTTAAGATTTTTAAAAGTGACCTATTCCTGACAAGCAGGGTGAAACATGGGTAATGGGCATCTTTCTTGTAAAGTGGGTGCTGACTGATGTCTTCAAACAATTTTCCTGAAGTATCAGCAACTAAAATTGCAAGTAAATCTCCCACATCGCTGGTTTTTTAAAAGCATTTATTGTAATATTTGATACCATGTCAGTGCAGTTACTGTAGCATTTTTGATTGATGCTTATCTAAATAATCCTTTCTATGGTTTTGTGGGCACTGTAATTGCAATCATGCTTCCACTAAAGCTGACTAGGTTCATGAGTTCTGTAGATTTAGGTTGTCACTATAAAATACTACATTGTTTTAACCTTCATGTAGCTGCTTTGTGTTTTAACAGCAGCTCTAACTTCATGGCAGATGTGGAGTTTCCTTTGTTCTATTGCACTAGAATATCTAACTCCTCTGTGTATATGTAGCCCTGATGTAACCCTGAAAGCAGGCTAATTATAAATCTCAAAGACTGGCTCCAGCAAACACTTGCTCACCTGTGTACTTGATAAAGCAGCTTACGTCAGGCTTGTGTGAAAGCGTGCATATTTGCAGAATTGGGATTTAGTCATTGCAAAGAAGTAGAAACAAGCAAGATTCGGTCCAAGAGCGAGTGGGGCTGAAGCACGGGGCTCCAGCTGAGAAGCCGTATGCTTTTTACACTGCTTCTCTTAATAAAATTTCAAAATCCCCTCAAGTTTTAATCTTCATTAGGCTGCACGAAAGCCAAATCTAAGCATTTTAAATGAGATTATATTTTTCCTGTTTGTAAATGTTCTGCCTTTTGTACGGGAGAGAAAAGGGAAAGAGGAAGCCTAAACCAGTAACCCTACAACCACCTCTTAAGCTCATGCAAAAATTGTGAACTCTGAAGGGAACTTCTCGGACATGAAGAATATGTGCAGAGGCCTTCCCTGAGAGGATTTCTCTGCCCTGAGTGCCTCTAAAAACCCTGCTGCCTTGAGAGTACCCGTCTGGCCAGAGCATTGGTGCTGTCTAGTGGCAAGTTACTGTATCTCACATTACTGACAGAAGGGTTAACTAAACAAAAATGTAAAATGCTGCATTTGATTAATAGCCCCCAAAGCAGAGGTTGGGTTACACTGGTTTTAAGCACGGAGGTATTTTCTGCTGCCTCCACACCGAATTTAATGCTAATATTTCATCGGTATAGTTAAGGCAGCCTAGTCCTTGTAACGTGGTTTACAGTGGTTCTCGTTACCAAGAAGGAAAAGCTAATTGTGTTGGTACTGGGAAGGTGACTTACTTGTGTGCACACGCATATGTCTGAAATTGTTAAAACAAGACCAGAACAGTTTCTTTGCCATTCCCAAAAGTATAAAAGTAAGGTCAGAAGTAGTGTGCTGGTTGTAGCCAAGCCCAGTTAGGAATCTAGGGTCCTCAGCTTTACTGATGGCTCTTTGGTGCCTGGCTTGCAGGGGTTGCAGTCTCTCAGGCTAGCTATATGTCTGTGTACCATCACTTTCTAATCCGGTTAACCTCAAGCAATTATCTTTTAAATCCATGCCATTTTGAGGGGATGCCTTTTGTGTTGGGGGGTGAGCAGGCATGCAGCTGAAGGGAGCAGCAACCTCCCAGCCTGGTTCAGCCACAGCCAGAGCGGCGTGTCTGGCCACAGCCTGAGAAACCCCTGTGTTGGTTTTTGGGGTTTCCTAACTTGGGCCACCCAGACGCATCGGTTACCATCAGCAGGTCAGGGGGTTGAGTGCATGAGGCTGAGTGCACGTGTGGGCTGTGGCTGCTACACTGGTGTGGTTCTTCTACCTTTGGGCTCAGGCCCGATGAACTGTTGCATGTTGGCTGAGAAGGAACTGTGTTTCATCACAGTTGGGGCAAATGCCGTACGTCTACACGAAAGTTTAAGCTGATGGACCTGAGATAGTTATATCGCTGCAACTCAACTGTATTTGATTATTGGCATGTCAGTAGCTGTTGTGGTGTCCTTGTAGTTGTGGTTATAACTTCTTCAGGAGCTTGTCTTTCCTCTGCCTGGTTTTACTGCCAATGCCATGCAGGTAGCTTGAGGGAACATGCATCACTCCCTGCAGAATAAAAAGTTATGGCCCTGTTGAGAAATATATCTCTACTGGACTTTAACCTGGTGTGATGGAGGGACTGGTACCTATCCCTGCTTTTTGGGCCAGGTCTGCTATGGCTCTTGTCAAATTTAGTGGATGGGAGGAATGTGTGGATGAGGACAGTAACTTGTTAACCTTTTTGTGGAAAGCTTCTTGTTTGTCCTTATCTACCCTCTTGCAAATGTAAGGTGAAGCATGTATGTTCTTTTGCTGTGGTTAAAACGAACGTAGTTTGTCTTGTAATTAGTTACTGTGGATCAGCAAGTGCACAATATTAGAAGCTGGGTTTGCTTGATTTGTGCATCATAAGTCATCCTTACAGATGGGTGAGGGGCAATTAAAAAAAGCTATATGGATCATAGTTAAAGTTATGTCATTAGGCCAAAGCATATTGCTAAAATTCTATTACTTCTATCAAAATGGTGGCACTGGTGCAAAAATAGCAGAAATATGAAACATTCTCATTCTGCATTGATGATTGCGTAGTCTTCAGTAATCCTAGCAGATGTCCCTCTTCTGTGTGGTCTAGGGACAAAATTAGAACTTTTTATTTTCCTTTTCATTCACCTGGAAGCCTTACACACATAGGGATCGTTTTGTTATTTTGGTAACGTGGAACTTCTGAAGGCAGGCACAGACTGCTATTTAATAGCCTGACCTGTTTGTGGTGAGTTTTTCTTGCTTTCAGCAGTCTTTTGTTCTGTAGAAAATGTACAAACATATAGGGGTTCTAATTTGTGCTCTTTTTTTGTGTCTGTAGATATCAGTATTACCTACAAGTGAAAAAGGATGTTCTTGACGGTCGATTACTTTCTTCATTGGAGCAGGGAATTCGACTAGCTGGTTTGGCAGTGCAAGGTAAGGTGACGTGACCAGATAGCCCTTTCCCACCGCTGGCTCTTTCAGTTTGTTCTATCACTAACTAGGGCCTTGTGTGACTCCTACTCCCAACAGCTGGGTTTTCTGTTGATGTAGTGCATAGGTGGACTGCCATTGATGGGACGCATGCGCCCTCAGGGAAGAAATGATGGACCACATCACACAGTTCAACTTTCCTATTTCTAAAATCCATGTTTGTGAATCTGTACAGAATTCCAGTTCTTCCAACCCCAACCACGGAGCACTTTGCAGTAATGAATTTGCTTCACGTTCTCTGGTTTGAAATGCAATTACATCAAAGAGCATAGCTGCAGCTTTAATTTCACCTTTAATTAAAAACTCGTTTTGCTGTATAGTGCTATCTGAAGTATGAAAGAACACATGACCATAATTGTTATGTGAGTTAGAAATTAATAATAAACTACTTCTTACAGTGTGATTTTTATTCTGAGTCTCCTAAGGACACCGATAAAAGTGGGATCACATAGTGTATGTGGGCAGAGAAGGAAGCCCTGTATTTGGAGAAAGTATGTTTCAGTCCATCCACGACTGACTATGAGAACCTAAGGCAGAGTTTCAGCAATCATCCTCTGGGCATGTCTTCTGATGAGAGGGAAGCAAACATGAAGATTAAATTCTTGATAATTAAAGGTTCAGTGGACAATGCTAATATGATCTTCCTTAGGGCAGTAGAAATTCCATTTTCGTATCTTATTTCTTGCTTAAAAATTGAAGAAATAAATGTTACCTGTCAAATCTTGAAATGCTTTATTAATTAAGGAAAAAAAAAATATATTGTATAAAAGATAACACACCAAATCCTGCAATTCAGGTCAATGAAGTTTGTCTAGTAGGTGAGTAGGGCTTGATGTGGTCCTGTGTTTTTGGACCTTTTTGTTAACTTTGAGTGAGTCAGTCTTTGTAGTCAGTTTGAAGTAATCACTTTTGTTCTGAATTTCCTATATAATGTATTACATTTCAAAAACAGTTGCATCAGAATTCTGCACCTAATCTTGTTTGCTTTATTTCTGACCTTGCACTACTCCCTTTGTCCTTTGCACGTGATGCAACCGAGGATATTTGAAATACTTTTTTTTTTTTTAAACTTACAGGCTCTGTTTCATGTCCATTTTGATTTCTTTCTGTTTATGTTAAAACATAACTCTGAGGTGAAAACAAAATGAAACTGCATTTTTGGCATCCTGCAATACGTGAAATTGTCTAGAAGCTTTGAAAGAATGTTTAGCTAATAAGATTTATGGTGGGAATTTCCAACTTCTATAATATGAGTATCTTGTAGATGGCGTTTGATGCAGTTCAATTAATATAAAATAAAAACCACCTGGCAAGATATTCTTTTGATATAAGCTGTTGTATATTTAACAGATAGATAAATATAGGATTTGTTTTGGGTTTTGGAAGTAGTTTAGCCTTTAAGGAAGCATTTTCAAACTCCACAATTTTAAGGATACGTAGACAAGAATCATCAGCCTGACATGAGTGTGAGCATGGGGATGAGTAGTCTTAAGGAGATGTAGGAGAAGTAGAAAAGCAAGTAGAAAGGTATGGGCCACAGTTAAACTGACTCAGTGCCTGTATTGTTATAGTGGCTGCAGAAGGAGAAGACCTCCCTTCCCCTTCGCTCTAAAACATGTTGGTTGTTGACAATTTTTTATAGAATTGACGAGTGCATTTTAACCTTCTAGGCTGTAAAATTAAGCATCTTTGGTACAATTGTGTAGAACTCTAGTGGAGGTAGGTTAATTTTTTTTAATTATTTTTTTTTCCTGGTCAGGGTTGGAAATGTTGAAGAAGCAAAAGTGTGCTCCATTTTTAAAGAGGCTGAGCCATCCTGGCCTTGTTAGATGGTGGTATTAGTTTATGAAGGCTATGGAAAAGAAACTCTTGTACTCTTGATGGTTAAGCATTGAAAATGGTCATAATATTAGGGATCAAAGGAATGAAATTACTTGTTGGATGTTATTTGATCTCTAGTAATAACACTATTATTTTCAGACCTCCATGTTAAAAGCTCAAGTACAAGCAGAAATCTTTGTGCTGGGCTGTGGCTTCAGAGGACTCGCCCACTTGAAATTAAGCATCTGCACAAAGGTTGAGTGTGGTCTTAACATGTGTTGAAAGTGCTAAAATGAGTAATTGTGTTGTTTTTTCCAGCGGATTTTGGAGACTATAATCAGTTTGAATCTCATGACTTCCTCCGAGAATATGTCTTGTTCCCTATGGTGAGTTCCTCATCCCCCTCTTTTGTGGTCCCTTAAGAATAATTCCTCCATGCCTCAGAGATGGCTTTGTTGATAACAAAGAAGCACCACCAATGTGGAACAATTAATAGTGGGAATAAACTTAGCTTCCCCAAACCTGCAACATATTTGATTGTATCTGAATGAACAGAAGCTGTGGAAATTGAGCCTTTTTCTCAGTTCCTGTTAAGCATCCACTGGGAATAGATGTCAACAGAATACATTTACTTCTTTAACTCAAAAAAAGAATTTGCAGCAGCTATTTAAGATGTATATTAGCTGTATTGCAGTGTTAGTAAAATGCCATAACAAGGGGATATGAGGACTATTGCTATAGTAAATGATGTCACAGGACAAATCATGCAATCTTTCCCAAAGAGAATGTGAATTTACATCAACTATTAGACTGAAGTGTAGCACAAACCAGGTCTTCTCAAAATGTTCTCTAGGGACTGAGCTGTAAATTTATTTTAAATTTACATTGGAAAATGACAAATAATTTGAATGCTGAGAGAAGTGTTTTAGGTCACTAATGATGTTAGAACATATGGTGACAAATGCCAAGCACTTGCAATCCATGCCATTGAGCTTCTCTGGGAGGATGGATTAAACTGGGGGGATAAAAACCCTGCTGAGGTTAAGGCTGTCTTTATCTTAGATAAAGCAAGTCCCTCAACACAAGTCTTGAGTGTAAGCTTCATAAAATGCGAAAGATCTTGGAATTCTTTCTAACTGAATAAAGTATTTGGAAGTGGGGTGGAGTTCCCATGCCCTGAGTGTAGCTGCCTAGAAGTTAAGGCATCTGGTTTCCCTCTGCAATTAATGGAGCGGTAGAGGGAGAATGATTCATCTCACTGTAATTTAAAGGCTTGAGAAAGGCAATTCCAGAAGCATTTCATCCCATTTACCAGTGCTCTTTTTACAGGAGCTACAGCGAAATTAAGATAGTCCCTTCGCAAGTCCAAAAAGCCAACAGCTACACAGTGTCTTGAAGTGAATGTGCAATTTTGAGTAGTAGACAGAGTTCCATTCCCTCTGAAAAAGAGCATCAGCAGGAAAAAGGAGAATTCATGAATGTATAGAGATCTGAATATAGCTGGAGTGTGGCTTCAGTATTGACCTTTCACTAAGAAACTTCTGTTAGCCTGACTAGAGGAGCAGGATTTCTTTGCTGGGCCTCCTTTATCTATAGCTAAGTAATTGATGATCTTGTGTATAGTTGACGGCTTATGAAGTCGTCAGGGAAAGAAGATGTCTGCAAACATAGAGAAATGTGTCACAAGCTGTTTTTGTAAGTTACTGAACTTCTGCAAAGTTCTTTCAATATATTGATACTACTTTTCAATTCAGAAAAAAAATTGGGAAGAATTTAGGCATCTGGATGAGCTTTCAGGTGGTTAATTTTTATGTCCTTCAGCAGTTCACTGTTTGGGCCCATCTCCTAGGACCTTCATTTTTGAGTCAGCTCCCTACACGGTGTTGTGCTCAGCTCTCTTCTGTCTTGCGTGTGCTCGCTCTGTGGTGTCCTGCCTTTCATCCGTGCTACTATCGCTAAACTTAACAAAATCAACGAAGCTTCTGCTTCCCACTGTCTTCAGAAGACTACTCTTAAATCAACCGTTTGCCTAGACAGTTCTTTAACTACCTGTCTTCGCTCTTCTGGGGAGGAGAGGATAACATAATAGTAAATATTTCACTGCAAGTTCAGTGACAGTTGTGAAGTGCTCCAGATATAAACTAGTCCTCAAGCAAGTGGGAGGATTTGAGTGAATCTCGGGCATAGAAAGAGCCTCCAACGAGTACGTTGCTATAAATTCATTAGTGAAGTGAGCTGGTGGATGAGGGAGGGGCAGCTGCATTAGTACTGTTTGATCTTGTGAGGCTACAATGTGTGTCAAATGGCATTTCTTCAGCAGGGAAAAGAACAAAGTTATGTACACAGTACACCCCACAGGTGTGTGGCTGTGCATAGGCATGTACCATGCCATTTTTCATTAGCACGCTGCCACTTTCACATTTTTCTGTGGCAGAAGCAAATATCGGAGGGGGAGGGCCCCATTGAGCAAGAAACAGGCAGTGTATTTAAGTACATTACATGCAGCCTTAAGGCTTTTTTAAATAAAAGTAAGGACTTTGAGGTTTTGCAAGAAAGGTTTTAAGCTTCCTTTTTTTTGGCCTTAAATTTATGAGCAGACTTCCTTTATTAACTTGCTTCCAATTATCTCAGAATTGTTTCTACCACATTATTAAATTTGAAGAACATAAAAATTTCTACTCAGAAATGTGTTGCAAGTATAAAGTATATTTTATTTGAAGAGAATGCTAAACTTTCAATCTCTTTTAACATGATGAAAGGACTACCTGTAGGTTGCAGGACAGAGAAGAACCATGACTGTTTTCCATAGTCCATGCATTGTTTTGGGCTGTTTCAAAACGTATATATCAAATTGTGTACTTCTAAATGCTTTTTAAAGACTCTTTGGCACTTATTTAGGAAAAGATCCCTTATCTGTGCTCTGCACTCTGTTCTTTATTTTGGAAAAACAAGCACCTTGCCCCTACCCAGTTTCTTTTTACTCCCCTCCCCAAAAAAGATATAAAAAAGCAGACCCTCATGTTCTCTTCAGTGTCCCGTGAATTTTCAGTGCAGATGGTGATAGGTTCTCTCTCTGTAAAGAGCATGAACAGGAAACTATCCTGAAACATCTGCTGTCATAATTCCCATTTTGCATTTTGTCATATCTCTCTTCAGATGACTAGTTTTTAGTGCCACTTCATATTTTTTACAGGACTGGACTCAGGATGAAGCTGTCTTAGAAGAGCTAACTCAAAAGGTTGCTCAGGAACACCGAACTCATAGGTGAGCTCAACATGTTAAAATTTGGATTTTTTTTTTTTTATTTTTTTCTATTGTCCTATTCCTCCTAGGACTTCTTCCTCCCTAGGCTTTTCTGGCAGGGGTAAACCAGCCTATCTTCGTGTTACTATTATGCTACGTGTCTCTGGATTTTTAATTAGTCTGTTACAAAAGAGTAGCTGCCTCTTGTGAACACAAAATTGCTGGGGAACTTAATCCCAAATAAATGAGCATTTGCACCATAAGGTTTAATGAGCATGTGTAACACTACTAGTGCTCTGTAGTAGAGTCCTTTCTCTTCTTGGTTTCATTTAAGTCCTGATGATGAAAGACCCTGTGACTTGATCAGGGGTGGTCCAAGGGTCTGTCCGAGGGATTTCTCTCATTCAAGAGAAGGGGATACAAACGCTCTCAATGTAATGGAAATTAGAATAACAGGAGTTGGGTTTTAAGGCTAGTTGTGGAAAAGATACAATCTGCTGTTGCTAGTTAATGAGCTAGGAGTGTATGTATAGTCAGTACAAATACCTTCTTTGTAAGCAGGCTTCTTTCCTCTCATCTAGGTGTGTTGGTGGTGCAAGTATTCAAACCTCTAAAGTGCTGCTCTTTGGAAAGTGGCAGTGCTGATACATCACTGGAAATAATCTCTTGTTTTACGTTATGAGTTTGCATTTAAAGCTTTACTACATGAAGTGCAATAGGAATATTAGGTGATGGGTGAAGCACTCACCGTTACATGACAGAAAATGGTTGTAAGAGGGGGGGCAAATACCAATCTCTCAACCTTAAGGTCATTCTCTGAGTTTCAGTGGAAGCTTGGGCCTTTGATGCCACCAAAGGGTTGGCTTCCAATCTGGCCATAAGCAGGCCTGGTTCTGTTCTTTCTCTGCCATGGGCTGCTTGTGTGATCTTGGTTAACTCACAGACTTGAAAGGAAAGATTTCCCTCCCCTGCTGTGCCTTTTAGAGCTATTTCTGCAGCACAAAGAACAAATACTTCTTCCTTCAGCAGGTAGATTGCATTCCACCCCCTATATCTCTGTGTTTCTCCCAAGTATTTGCCTGGTTCTCGTATTTGTGTTTGTAAGCTGTTGTAAGGAAGAGCAAAGAGGAGCAACATTAATACTGGACTTCTTTTGGAGCAACCTGCAATCTATTCTGACCTGCTTTTGAGAGCTGAAATCTGTCTGAATTCCTGAACTGGGACAGCAGCATGTGTGGACACGTGTGTGAAAGTTTTCAGGTGGCTTGTCTCAGTTATGAAAGAGAATCTTCTCAATGTTTGATTTAGTGCCTCTGTTTTTGAACAGCCAATGTGAAAATGTAGGTCATCCCTTTTAAGTCATTTTCAGCAACTCCTGTGTATTTGTATCCTGTTTATGCAAATTAGGACCCCTATGGCTCAAATTGGCCATCCAGACCAGACACAACCTGATGTCATGGCTTGATGTTTTAATAAAGCCTGGAAAATATTTAATGTGTGCAGAAGAGAATGAGCATTATGATCATTGCAGTTTGTTCCTGCTACAGTTCGAACTGTGCTTTGTACCTTACCATAGCAACATTTAGTAAAATTCCTCCCCTTGCTGGTGATGATCCTAGTGTTGAAAGTTATCTTAGAGTGCATTTCTAGGCAACATCTCTCAGTGTCTTCTAGAGGGGTTTGTGAGCATCCCGTTTTTTCACTAGTATTTGTGGGTACGTATAACACTAAACCATTTGCTGTCTTTTATTCTAATTGCAGTGGCACTACAGCAGCAGAAGCTGAGCTAATGTACATCAGTGAAGTGGAACGCCTTGATGGGTTTGGGCAGGAAATTTTCCCTGTGAAGGTATGTTAGTGCATATTATAAAAGAACCACTGAATCAAACGATGCAGGAGTCTGCGGTGACCTTTGGAACACGTGCAAAATGTGTGTGTTTCCAAAAGAGATCGGACTTGTTTCTCTGTTCTTGAGGGCAAAATGACTGCTGGTAGTTTGAATGGACATTACACCACAAGTCTGTCTTAGGCCTTGTAGTGTTACTTCTCCTTCAGAAAAATCCTTTTCATAAAAGGGGCTGCAAGGGCCTGCTCACTTGGGAAACAAAGGGGCTGGGGCAAGTGAACCTCAGCTCTGGTCTTTAAACAGGATATGAAGATAAGAGGTTTTCATGTCTTTATGTTACTACTTAACCTTTCCTTAGTTTCTTACATGTGCACACAGGTCCTCCACACATTTAAAAGTTGAGGGGAAGTTTCAAGGTTTATTTTACATTTGTAGTCACTTGCCCTTTGCTGGAAGCCTCTTTCTGCCATGGACAGTCTGCCTGGCCTTATGGGGCGCATGCCACCATGATAAAGTTATGCCAAGAAACTGAAAACTGCTGTTACCACCATGATCCGTTTCTCTCTGCTAGCCAATCCAGCTACTGTAAGTGATGGACTGCTGGTTGTTTTTCTGCGAGTAAAAGTTGACTTGGATCTTAAAACAAAACAAAGCAAGCCACACACACACAAAAAAAAAAAAAGCTTTCTGCTGCAGTCAGAATTGATCCTCTGGCCAATTTGACAATTGGCCTGAAGGGGAGCAGCTGAGTGGCAAAACAAACCCCTTCCCAACATCAAAAAGGATGGAATGTTTATTGCCAATGAATGAAAGCAGTATTTTCCTCAAATTATTTTGGATTAATGCTTCACGCTACTGCAGAGGATATCTGTGTTGGAACTGTCACTGGATATTATTGCATGTCAGTACAATAAGTATGAACAGTGGACAAGGTGCTCTGCAAAATTGCAGGAAGGTGTTACCCTTGTATCAGAGCAGTCTGCTGGCCTTGCAGGCAAACAGAATTGCATTCAAAGGGAAAAATGAAAGATATGTCTTTTGTTCCCATTAGAACATGTAGTCTGTCCTCTCTAATCGGGCTTAAACTGAAGACTGTGAGCCATAGGACCTCTGCTGACTTGGTGGTGTATGCAGTGCTGTGAACCAGTGCATAGGCTGGGGCTTGAAAACTGGCATCTATCACTTGTTTGCAGAAGGCCTGATGCTGAGTAGTTGGAAACAGGTGCATGTGCTCCCTTGCTGCCTTCTGAGGATCAAGTATGGCAAGGCCAGAAGAGCAGCTCTAATCTAATATATTAAAATGTAGGCACACTTGATGGTTTCTAGAATTTGCTCATGCATAGTGTATTAACTTCTGGTAACCCTTTCTTCTAGCAGTTCTTCTTAACTACACTCTTCATGTTAGCATGATTTTTATTTGCCACTTTAAAGTGTGAATCAATTACTATATATGCAACCGGGGGGGGGGGGGGGG
>VZTU01009320.1:77719-146007 GCA_013400835.1 Zapornia atra
GGTGTCTTTTTCTTGATAAATCTGGAAAACCCCCTTTGTCAACAGCATTAAGCTTTTAGCAAAAAAAAGTGTTTTTAAGGAAAAAAATAATTGCAAAATGGAATGGGGGCACATGGTTTTCAAACAGGAGCCTACAAGGAGACATGGCTAGGCACAAAACCCATAGACTCTGAAAAACAATGCAGGATCAGCAGACATTGTGCTTCACACAGATGAATATTTAACCCAGTAATTGGAAAACAATGGAGGATATACCTGTGGAGTGAGACAAGTACTTTCTAGACTGACATGCTGTGAACTTCTACACAAACTACTTAAAGGAGGAACCGCGAAGGGTATAGCTTTTGAGAGGGATTCCATCTCCAGGTGTGGTTTTCTGAAATCTCAACATGTTATAACAGGTGACTGGAGAAATGCTTTGAATGTGAAAGAGGACTGTTGCTTTTGGGAGTCATATGGGCTCTAGATGGTTGAAATCACAGCGATAGGGAATGTGTGCTATTATACAATGAACGCCAGTTTGTGGTGTGCATGCTGTTCAATATAGGAGAACCTTGGGCTCGTTTAGCCTTCATCTGTTCTCACTAATCAACCAAATGAATTGAGTTAAGTGCTAACTGCTTTGAAATAATGAAAATCTGAGTCCGATCAAGCAGCAAAATAGAGATTAGTAAGGAGTTAGTCCTGCATTCATTCTGAAGAAGGGCTTCTGTTTGGTAGTTCAGCCTGCATTTGTATGCATGTATTGGCCAGTCTTTATTAAACTGATTATGTATTCATTCTCTGCAGGATAACCATGGGAATGACATACACCTTGGTATTTTCTTCATGGGAATATTCATAAAAAACAGAATTGGAAGGACAACTGTAATTTATAGGTAAAAAATAGGGTTTTCTATATTTAAAGTGAGTTTATTTTCAGAGCTCCACGTGTGGGGCTTTTTCCTTACTTACATATGTGACTTCAATAGTGCCAATCCTCTAGCAAAGGAGTAGTCACCTCGCTGCTTTCAGAATTGGCCTCTTGGCCGTACGAGATGTGATAAAGAATAATTTCTGATGTCTGTGAATGGGCTTGACAGCAAGAAAGATGTAGTTGTCTGTCATGTATCTTGTTCTACTTACAAGGCTTTGATCCCTTTTCTTTTCTCGCCTTTATGTCTGCTTCTTTGATGCTTCTGAATGCAAATCTGTTAAACCTCACGGTTGGCAGCCTAGGCACCGAACACTTCTGAAAATCTGGTTGCCATATTTAGGTGCCTCACTGAAAAATCCCCTGAACTTTCACATTCAGTAATTTTGAAAATCCTGGCTGTGTTATTTGTTTATTTGTTCTGCTGTTTACTTTGGTTATTAGGAATCACGTAAGCCTTTCCATTAACTTTCTTCTGTGTGTTTTATTACTACTTGTAAAAGTTAGTTCTGTATGAAAATGTTGCTAGAAATCCTTGTGATTCCAGGGAAGCTACAGTTTCAACTCATTCCCTTTTGCTGATGGTTTGGTGGCTATTTCCATTACTGTCAGTGTTAACTAGAAGTGGATTTTTACTTGGCCCTGCTATTAGAAGATGAAATTTGTGTTTTATGGGGACCACCGATTTTTAGTCAGTGGCTAAGGCTTATATCAGACATGTTGGGGCTTTCTGCCTTAAAAAGTCTTTTAGTGGTCATCTTCAGAAATGTTAGGGGTCCCTTTTCCACATAGCTGATGTTTTGCATATTTAATTTTGAGAATAAAGTAGATAACCCTTTAACTGTGCCAGGTGACAAAAGCAAGGAGTTTCTTTACATGTAGAAGTGATAGGTGGTGCTGGGATCCTTACTCTTTGCAAATATGCACTTCAAGCATCCTGCCATGACATGAAGAGGAATGCATGCTGCAAACAGAACAAACAAGTCCTTTCCATCCCCCTGTGGATTGCATGCAATGTACGCAAATGTCTGTCAGCTATTTGTAAGAAGATTATAACTCTGATCTTAGGTAACCTGGCAATTACTTGGGGGGGAAAAGATTGCAAACATAAAACATGGTATGCATAGCCTACATAACAGTGTTGTCAACTTAACCTTCCTTAGGAAGAGTTGGCACTGGAGAAAAGTTGGAAATGGCATTTGGAGAGGAATAGCACTTTAAAAACAAAAGACAAGGAAAAAGCTTATTGCATGTGGTTAAAATCAATCAGTTAGAAAAATTCAGTATAATGTTTATTATTAATGTATTTTCCATGTGTCTGCTTGTGAGTCTTCAAATTTGTGTTTTTAAAGAGAGCTTTTAACTCTCCTACTTTGGGTTAAGAGCTGAATATCTGTTTCTCCTTTAACCAGAGCATGACTTCTTTATATTCCTGACTGTGTTTCTTCACCAAACAGCTACTGAAAACCTTTCCCATAAACCAAGACTAATGTTGACTAAGGGATTCTTAATGTGTTTGTGAAATGTTTGAATGTATGTGTTGGCAAACTCTACTGCATTTTTTTTACTCTGCAGGTGGAATGACATTGGGAATATAGCACATAACAAGTCTTCAATTGTTCTAGAGCTGATCAACAAAGAAGAGAATGTGCTCTTTCACACAGTAAGAAAAAGACCTAATTGGTATCATCAAGAAAGCTGCTTTTATTTAAAAAAAACCAAACCCAAAACAAGAAAACCCCACCACCAACCTTAAATTTCCACTTTCCCAAAAGGGCATACTCACCATAAGCTCTCTCCCCAGCAAAGTTCACATTTTACTTTATGCAGAGTGTGAAATTAACTTCTTTTAGCTACCAATATTTGGATTGTCTTCCAAGCATTCCAAAATACACTATGCTGGGAGGTCTGCAAAGAAATTAAGCCCTCGTTGGATGAAGCATCCACAGTGCCACACTGTCTTTCATGCTGGCATAAATATAGCAGCATAAGCACTTGTAGAAACTGGGCATAAGCTGCCATGCATGCACATGCTGGAACTCGGAGTGTTCTGTGTTATTTAAAATCAGTGCTGTTCTGTGTTATTTAAAAGCATGCCACATCTCCCTGAACCATGGCCAGTACAGAAACTGGACAGGCAAGCTCGACCCTTTTTGTTGTTGTTGTTTGGTTTTTTTACTCTTTGGTGGTGTCCCTCCTCCCCTCTCACTGTGACTTAGGAGTGAAGTGGCAGCATGCAATGGCATGCCACTGTATTTCAGTAACTCAATGCCTTGAATGCTCTTGAGGGCACTAGACATGTTCTTGGCAATAGGATTCTGTACATGACAGACCTTACCAAAGCTACTGCAATTGGATATTTAAAATTCTCTTTGCTACTTCTTGGTAAGAGTAACAAAACAAATTGCCATATTTTATTTTTTTCCCCTATTTTTTCTTGTGTTTAAAGGATGATCTTGAAAACGCCAAATATATTTCAAGGCTGTTTGCAGCAAGGCACAAGTTTTACAAACACAACAAAATCTGCACAGAGTGAGTACTCTTTCTTCAGCATTGTTTTCTGACACTTTGCTTTGGAATTGCTCTGAGTTCTGGTGTGTCTGGTTTTGTTTGTTTAGTCACTTGTGTCAGTTATTCTTTCCCCCTTTCCCTTTTTTTCTTGTTTTAACCACCAGCAAGAATATACAGTTGAGAAATGAAATTTCATTCTGAGCCTTCTCGGGGCTGATGTTCCCCAAGCAGACAAATCTGACAGTCTTAAATTGAAGCCCTTGGTCTCTGCCATTCATAACTCAGTGTGTTAGTATAAACCAACACACAGTGAAATGTGACATATGTTAACATGCCAAAATGTCAATTGCAGTAGCATTTTGAAGATGCACTACCCATTTTGTGGTTAAGGTCAGTGGAAAACACACGTCATCTTCTGATTTGGTGCAGTATAATTTATCTCCTTATGTGCATAAAACAGGAGGACACCTGGGAAAGTTAATCTGCATAGCCATAGTAGCACAACACAGCAGAGACTGTAAATCTGAATCCAAAGCTTGTTTAGGCTCTACTTCAAGCACTTACTAAGGAACTGGCCTTGAGTTAGTCCTCTCTGAGGTGGATTCATCCGAACTGAAGGAGGAATTAATAAGGTTTCAGTTACAAGTCAAAAGTCGGTTTATTAGCTATGCTTCATTTATACCAGCACACAGCAATTTTAGTTTGAGATAAGTTTTACTTTGAGAAGCTGAGTCTTTTGAGAAATTTTTGTGATGTTCAGCATTTGTATAGCAATAAGGACATGCAAAACTTACCAGCTTAGCTGGAAAGATATGAAGAAGTTCATCTCAACCAGCTGCTCTAGTTAGAGCTGGACATCCCATCTGTTTAGCTGGGCAATGCCATCTGTTGGAAAATAAAGTCAAAATGATGAAGGGAAGATTGGAAGGTCTAGCTTTCTAACATTACATGTGTCCCTGCCTGTGGCAAGGGGGTTAGAACTAGATGTTCTTCAAGCCCCCTTCCAACCCAAAGCATTCTATGATGTACACAGTATATTAAAGTACAGTGAGTTAGAGTGTTGGGAAGACCAGTGAGGTGAACTGCGTAGAGTAAGCTTTTCACTTGCAGAAGAGAAGTTGATTAGATTTGAGATGGCATTTATAGCTCTTAGGAGGTGAGTGGAAGACCAGAAAAGATATTTCTTAGCAGCATATAGCGCATTTCAGTAGTCTTATACTAAATGTAGTTTTAATAGTTTCAGAGGAATTGAGTTCAAAGGAAGCTCCTGGCTGTCACCCCTATAACAGTCAAGAAAGAAAACAAAATACCAGAGTCTGTTATTTTGGACTACTTCTCCATTGAAGCTGTGTATTGGGGTCAACAGAGGTCTGTTCTGTTACCATTCATAATCCAGCCCTCAGAAACAATAGCTTTTGATCATGGCTATTTCTAAACACTGAGCCATAAGTGTGTGGGTACCGTGAATCGAGTGTATGTAGTGGCTTTATGTACTACTTAGAAATATTTGGACTAATAAAGATAGGGAGCATCATGAAGTCACTGAGTGAGATAGCTGGAATTTAAATGATGTACTTTTGCCATGAGAACAGCTCTCCTTACTAGTCTCATGTGGTATCAGCTTCTGTGTTAAAGCCACGGATATTGATAACATCATATGCCGATGTGTGTTTTCTAGCCAAATAATTTTCCTGCCCTCTGTTAAAATGATAGTTGTTTGTTTTCCTGTGTGCATTTCCTCTAATCACACATAACATCATTCACCAGATCAGAAACTGTAAGAGGACAAATTCCACCTTTCCTCTCTTCACGTAAGCACTATATTTCTGCCTCCTTCAACTTGTTTCTTTTCCTTCCTCATTTTTTTTTCACTCCCACCTTCCTCCTACTGCACCTGGATACTCTAACATTGTATGTGGCTTCGCTAGTATTATCTAACCCAGTTGCTTTGCCCCCCACCCCGTGATCTCTGTGCATTGCTTTGAAGTGATTGCTATGAATTTCATAAAATTGTCGTTGTTTTAATGTTCACCTTAAGCCACCTGAGACCTGTGTGCCATGTTCAGATTTTATTGCTTAAGAGATGTGTTTGATTCATTTTTAAACCAGAGATTTTCTTTCTTGTGTTTCCAAGTAAGCCAAACAGGATAATGAACCGAAGGCATGTATATTTTGGCACTGGAATACTTTCTCTATTTGGAGAAAGACCTGAATTATTTTCATTTATTCATATTTTTTAGATTTCATTAATGAACAATACTTAAAGATCCCTCATCTCTTGTTTTTCCCATTCATTCTTGAATCAGGACTGAAGAATTGTAGCTTCTAGAATTTCTCTCTTTCTTCCACAGACAATCAAATTCTCCTCCTCCTATCCGACGACGGCCCACTTGGAGTAGGTCATCCTTGGTACGTGCTGTGGTGGGGTCTTTAGAAATGGGATAGACATTCTTAATGGGACGGGGCATTGTGTAAGATGGAATACTTTAGAAATTTCAAATAAGCACATTAACTCATCTGTTGTAGGCAATGTGATTGGAATGAGCTTTAAGGGTGTGGTTGCCCAGGTAGATTAATTTAACTGGATAATATCACCACTGAGTTTTTAAAACTACAGTCTTCAAGGCATTATATTTTTATTTCCCCTGCAGAAACTGAGCATCTTTTCTACTGGGTTGAGGTTATATTCCATATGTGTAAGGAAAATAATCCTCTAGAACTCAAGCCTCTGGTGCTGTACACATCAAAACCTAGTCATTACATAATTTTACAGCTTCTCCTTTCACATTTCTTCTATTCCTCATGTTTTTTTAACAAGTCTGCTTAGAATTTATCAACTTCTTGGCTTGAGAGCCTTTTTTGTGTCTGAAGTTACTATGGTTTTAAGTAAAACTATTATAATCAGTACAGGATTGTGATTCAGTTTTTCTTAAACTATATTTGTTTCCATTTCTGTTCTCCATAAATACTGTAAATCTGACAAAACTGGATAATTGTTCCCTGAAATCTTTATCAAAAACATCTGTGGGAAACTTTTTCTCCTGGTCTGCTCTAAGGACACATTTTTGCATCAAATTTTATCATCTAGTATGTCGATATTTCCTACAGTCCCTCAGAATCCCATAAGTGCCGCTGCCTTAGACAGAGGGCAATACTGTCTGTGTGCAGGTTGCCAGTTTTCACTTGTTAAGTAGGTTATGCCTGCTTTGTAGACCTTCCCAGAGTGATAACTCCATTGGCCTTTTGTTGCAAGGCGGAAAGCTAGCATGGGCAGGAATGTTTTCTTGACGTATCCCTACAGTGTGGCTACAGCTTGTGAAAATGTTCCCAAAGCAAGCTTAAGTGGCTACTGATATGAGGATGGCTTTGTCTTTGCAGGGTTCAGCATGGGCTGTTTTTCTGTCTGCGTATGTATGGTCCATTAGATCTAAAAGTTGTCTTCTGTGTTTCCCAGCCGCAGGAGAGCTGTTGTAACTGACTCTGGATTTCTTTGTCCTTCCATTCTTAGCATGTTTCTAAAGTGTCACAATGCAATACTCAGGCTGTGTGTTATGTTCTCTGAAGCATATTAATATCTGTTACCTTGGTCCCTGGAGATGACTAGGAAAAACTGAAGGTGAAGAAATGAAATGTACTTTGCATTCTTATACTCTCGCCTCAGATATATATCACATGGGGGAAAAAAAGACCTGCCTTCTGTATTAGATATGAAAACTGTAAATCTACTTTTTCAAAAGAAAAACAAATCCTGCTGCTTCTTTGTTTTGAAGATACTATAAGGTGTTGGTTGTGGTTTTTTTTAAAAAAAAAAAACCCTCAGGAAGATCAAGAGGAGGAATGTATGCTCATCAATTAAAAAGCGAACTGGGCTGCTAACCATTCATGTTGAACTTTCAGCTGCTTTTTTCATAATTGTTTTGTTAACTTGTTGGAACAGTTCTCTTTGGGGATAAAAAAAAAGCCCTCCTAACTGTTGTCTGCACTGTACATACCTTTATACACCTACCTACTCATTTGTCTCCTACAGTAATAAATCAGTAGGCATAAATGGGAAGTGGGATCTTTGGGGTGAGGCTCTCCACTTCTTTCAGGATCATGTTCGTTACTTTCAGATTAAGACCCTGTATATAGTTTTGGCATCACTGTGAACCTGTATTTCATTAACTACTACTACTTTAAAGCCATTTTAAGCTCTTTCTCTTTCCTGTCAGACCACCCAATGATGGTGGTTTTACAAAAAAACCTCCTCAGTGTAGGACATCTTAATATGATGATATGTTTAATAAGCTGATTTTAAAAAAATATAAATCCAAGTGATCCTCAAGTTGTATATTGACATTCTGCAGACCTCAAACTTCTGTTTTGCCAGAAGAGTCATATGGGCCTTCAAAATAACAAAATAACCCTCAACAGAATAATCCCTAACTTCTTGCAGATACCTTCAATAACGTCTATCACAAACCAACTGTCTGCTCAAGATTTGTATGTTCCTAGCAGAAGTCACTTTTTCTATGTGTTCTTCCGCAGCACCACATTTGTTAGGCTTTCCAACATCTTGGTTTGTTCCAGGCTAAGCTGTACTACTCAGGTTGCCAGCAGCAAGCTCCTCTGCCCAGGTTGTTCTGTGAGAGTAGGGCTTTGTACCCTTGGAAGTAGTTGTTGCAGCGGAAATATTGCCTGTCGTCTTCCAGCTCTGGCTTAACACGGCAGTTTTGTATGCAAAAATTCATGTGTGCTTGGTTTCTTTGATCCTCATTCCTTCTCCCCACTTAGAAAATGTAAATTTAACCCCTTCCCTACCCCCTCTTCACTAGCTAACACGCGTGGGGCTCATCCTGTGCATGCAAATGTAAATTCTTTGGTGTTTCTTTTTTGCCTTGGGCACCCACTTTAATAGTTTGGGCTACCTGAATCAGCCTAGATGAAAAGCCCCTATCCCACTGTGAAGGGAAGACCTGTCCACGAGACAAGAGTGTCTTTCATCTCTTTCTGCTTGCTTCGTGTATCAAAGTATGTCTTCCTAAACTTTGCTCAGCAGCACCAGACAAGTGCTAAAGTGTGATTGCAAAACACATCAGTTTACTGATGGACAGAGGCAAACCTGGTGGATAGGTCAGCTGTGACTGACCTTGCTGTAAATGATCCTGCTGATTTAATGCTGAATTTCCCCTGTGCGATACTTGTGTTAAAAAGCTTGTTACAGTGTGGATTGTGGGAGGAAGGTTCCAATTCATTACCTAGGGAATCCAATGGTCACGTAATTTGTGGTGATATTTGAAGTTCATATGTGCTCCTATTGCTTGTATAACAGTGTTCTAGGTCCCTGAATTTGTTCCATCTCCTGCTTCTGTCCTGGTTAGGCGTAAGGTTTGTTTTAATTTTTCAAGCGCAAGGACTTTTAATAAACGTTTGACAAGTTCGAAGTGAGCTGGGAGCCTTGGATATTGGTTTCTGTAGGGGCTGAGGTTAAAGGAGTTTTAACTGCTCAACTTCGGGCTCCATAACAAAATTTAACAAACAATTTACAAAAACATTCCTCTCTGTTCTATAAAGAAATGCCAAGCCACGTGTCTTTGGCTGGGTAAGAAAGCAGTATTCAGTTGAAAGGGCATAGAACCATTTTTTCCTGTTTCAGCTGCAAAAATTGTAGCAAATTAAGTTCTTAATGCCTTTTTTTTTTCTTTTCCCCCTTGTACTTTCAGCCAAGACAACATCCATTTATACTGCCTCCTATGCATGTCCAGTGTGGAGAGCACTACACTGAAACACATAATTCACAAGGTACTTAAAGCATATATTTTTCCTTTAACGGGCTTCAGTTTTATCTGTATGCAAAGTAGCTCCTACCCCCCTTATGTCTAGATTTCTAATGCCATTGTGGTCAAATGGGAGCTGCTGCTGGAGGAGAGCTAGCAGTTTTATAGTTAATGTTGCAGTAAGTCTTCTGTTTAAAGTCCAATTTCAGTTTTCAAATTTCTCTAAAATGTCTGTGTGTGATTATATGGACCTTAAACTTGGTATTTCAGTTCAGTGAGCTGAAAAAATAATTTCTAAGGGAAGTATGATGGCTGTACTCACAGGCAGTGCCAGCTGGGGCCAGGAAAAGACATGGATTGAAGGGAAAATGAGGCAGCAAGTATCTTTTACTTTAGGAAAAACTGGTGTCCTGGTCATGAGACTGTGTGTTTAGATTTATTTTTTTTTTCCCCTGCTGATTTTTCATCAACATCAGCCTGCATTGTTAGCCTTCTGGACTTAAATAAGGTTAACTATTTTTACCCCCATGTTTGACAATTAAATTCTCTAAGAGTTTGTACCAGTTTACTTTGATCAAGGCTGGGAATGGAGCCCAGCCCCTAAACACCTTGAGCCTTGCATCCATAACCACACCACCTTTTGGAATCACATTAACCAGGTCTCTTCCAGTTCATGAGAGTTATGGTTGAAGGGGTCTTGCTGACAGAGGAGCTCCTACTCATACCTGATAGCCATTTAGAGTTGTGGGGGTCTGGCCAAATTTAAAATAGAACTTGATAGGGTTTGAAAGGAGCTGTTCATTATAGCATACTGTAGAAGATTTGGCTTAGTGGCTGCTGCTGTTTTACTGTGAAGCTGAGGAGGCTCTGAAGGGGGATATTCTCAATTAGAACAATGAATCTTGATCACCTTGCTGTGGTGCAGTTCAGATCCTCAAAACTGTTGATTGGTATGAGGTAGGGTTTCCAGTTCCATAGTCCTTTGAATCAAACAGTAGTGCATCATCAGAAAAGGCAGGAGAATTTTTAGGATTGCCATGCTCTAGCAGCACTGGGTGTTTAAGATGGTGACAGCAGCAATGAATCTTTCCAAGGATGCTGAGGGAGGAGATGCCCTTTTGTTCTTCCTTGACACTCCAGGCAAAAACACTTCCTTTCTTTCCCCTTTCATGTCTTCCACAAGGATGTGAACTACCATATTTTGCTAACTGTTGGGAGTGTTTACAGGCGTATCTTTATTTTAGTTCTATTGCAGTGATCCAAGGATGCTCCCAAGACCAAGCATTCCCTGCGGTTGTTGTACACTAAGCTGTCTCTGTAATCATTGGTGCAGACTGCACTTGAAGTTTTGTAAACATTGAATGTGTCCTTGTCCTTGTATGTTAAAGTTGTCAATGTCTTTATCTCTGCTCTACACAGATAGCATTTTCCATGGAAATGAAGAAACTTTCTACTGTAGGTCTCAGACCAGTTTGGACAGGTGTCCAATGGACTTCAGTTACTTGAATGGAAATGGACCCAATGGAAGCGTATGCAGTGCCCACAGCATGAACTCCCTCAATCGCTCACAGAACTTCATCCAGGCATCTCCAATGTCCTCAAATCTGAGCATCCCTGGAAGTGACATCATGAGAGCAGACTATATCCCTAGCCACAGACATAGTGCAATCATAGTACCATCTTACCGGCCAACTCCAGACTATGAAACTGTCATGAGGCAGATGAAGAGAGGGGTGATCCAGATGGATAGCCAAAGTCAGTCTTTGAGGAATCTCAATATTGGAAACACACATGCTTACAACCAGCCGGAAGACCTAGTTTACAGTCAGCCTGAGATTAGAGAGAGACATCCTTACACAATTACATACGGGCCCCAGGGTGGTGGCTATAACAAGCCCGTTGCCCCAGCTGACCAAATGAACCCAAATAATGCTGCGCAGAGTAAGACAGCAGCCAGCGCTATATCCCACACCGTCAGCACACCAGAGCTGGCCAACATGCAGCTGCAGAGCAGCCAGAGTTACAACACCGCTCACATGTTAAAGAACTATCTCTTCAGACCCCCGCCTCCGTACCCTCGCCCACGTCCTGCCACTAGCACGCCGGACCTGGCGAGCCACCGGCACAAATATGTCAGTGGGAGCAGTCCTGACTTGGTCACTCGCAAAGTCCAGCTCTCAGTAAAGACCTTCCAAGAGGACAGCTCACCAGTTGTCCGTCAGTCACTGCAGGAGGTCAGCGAGCCCCTCATGGCTGTGAAGCATCATGCAGCTGTGAACAAGCGCCACAGTTTGGAGGTCATCAGCAACATGGTACGTGGTATAGAAGCCATGGCATTAAAAACATTAAACGCCCCTCTGCCACACAGGAACACTTTGCGGGAGCAGGTGCAGCCAGAAGAGTCAGTTCAAATGGGGCATGAAGTTCAGCAGGTTCCTCATTATCATCATAAAAAGACATTCTCTGATGCCACGATGCTGATACACAGCAGTGAAAGTGAAGAGGAAGAAGAAACGCCCGAATCTGTGTCACGAATAACAGCCCTCCATGAGAACATGGAGTACAGTGCTCAGCTGCAAGCTGCCTTGGCTAGAATACCAAATAAACCTCCTCCAGAGTACCCTGGGCCTCGTAAAAGTGTCAGCAATGGAGCCCTGAGGCAGGACCACGTTAGCATTTCTGTGGCTGTAGCCAGGGCCAAGGCCATGAGGCCAGGGCCTTCCAAAGCTATGAGTGTCTCTCGAACTGATCAAATGGCAATAAATGGGTCTTCACTTGGGCCCTCTATCTCAGAGCCTGACCTCACAAGTGTGAAGGAGAGAGTCAAGAAAGAACCTGTCAAGGAAAGGCCTGTGTCTGAAATGTTTTCTATTGAGGACAGCATTATAGAAAGAGAAATCATGATGAGGGTAAGTGCCTTTCTCTGTTGCAGTGGTTTCTTGGAAATTAGTAATCACACAGGTCAGTCTCCATTCCAGAAGTCTGTTGGAATAGTAAGCCATTGGGAACATGTGGGTGGGAAGATACTGTTTTGCCTGAAGTTAGAAAATGTGGTATCAAGTGCTACAGACGATTGGTTTTGTGTAAGAGAGTGTGTGTGTGTGTGTGTGTGTGTGTGTGTGTTAAAAGATGGGTAGATGAGGTGCTTAGGGATGTGGTTTAGTAGAGGACAGGCAGGATTGGACTCGATGACCTCAAAGGTTTTTTCCAACCTTGTGATTCCATATGACCATCGAAGGGGTTGATTTGATGTACTGCTATTGGGATTGTCTGCTTCCTCTGCTGTGGCCCCTCAGCTGCTGGCCAGATCTCTCTCTGATCCAGCTGGCAATGCTGCTGCCCTGGCAGCAGTGCTAGCCCATGATGGGGATGCTGACAGCAAAGCCCCCTTCACTGCCTGCTCCCCTTCTGCCTGTGCACTGCTCTAGCCCCCACAGATTTGAGGACAGGATGGGTCTGAAATTCGTTTGCTGAGGTGGGCAGGTGACTATGTTTTGGTGCAAGTGGTTTATTTCTTGTTAGCAGGGATGTCGAGATAAGTATCATATACAACATAAGGGAAACTGTTTGCTTTTTCACATGCTCTGAGTGCCTTTCCTGCCACTTTGTATGAGATAGTTACCTGAATGAAACACTAGTAGCTGCAGAATGCCGGTTTTGCCAGCAACTAAATGAGTGACCACATAACTAATTATAAAAGTGCCAGATGTAGAGGCTGGATGGTTGAAGATCTGGATTGTTGGTTTTTTTTAAAAATGTCCTTAAGTATGAGAAATAGGGTCTGTTTAAACTTGCAATGAATTTAGAATAAAAAGCATTCAGAGGCTTCAGTGCCACTGCAGGCAATGGCAGAAATCCAAGGGGTGCTTACCATCCCTGCCTTACCGATGGGCTGGACGCAACGCTCTGGGAAGTGCAACTGCAGGTCCAGAAACCAAAGCATGTGCCATGGTTTGGTTTGGGTTTTTTCACAATTGAGATCTGAAACAAAATCACAAAACATCAAAATGGTCCAGAGCAGAAGAGTTGGTAATGTATTAGATCAGTAATCAGGTTATTTAAATACAGCCGTATAGTCCAAAACAAATTTCGAACATACACATAGAGCTTCTTGTTTGTTGATGATCCTTATGCTGATGTAATGGTTAGGAATCAAACTTGGGCTGCCAACTTCTGTCATGGAGACTGAATTTACTCCTTGCAAGATCTCAAACTTTAAACCTAAAATAGATACTCGTCTATGAAAGGTAATATTTTGTGAATGAATACTGGAAGCACTGGTGCAACAACAAGCATAGGTATGCTCTTTAGACCTTCTGAGTGAAGAAAACATTGAGAAGCAGGAACCCAAAGGATTTTAGGATGAATATGAAGGTAAGAGAGCTTAGAGATGTTGTGAGTACTCTTCCTCTAAATAATCATTCAGATCAGCCCTTGGTCAAAAGGTGCTCTTGTTGTTTTGAAAGTAAAGGGGTGGTCTTAGCATTAAGCTTTTAAGGTGGTTTCAGCCTAGATGAGCAGTCTTAACACATGCAGACCTTCCTTTGTTGCAGGAGTCACATATGATGTTAATAGTAATTTGATGACTTTGACCTTTTAAAAACAAGCTTTTTTATTTTGCCTTGCAAGTAGTAAAAACAGTAAAATACCCAAAGGGAAAAAACCTTGCATTTTTCCTGCTTTCTGGAATTAAGAAAGCAGAGTGGGTTTGGAATTTTTCTCTTTTTATAATTTTTTTTTTGTTTGCTTGTTTGTTTTTTTAACTTTGTACTGTGGAGGAACCCAGTGGTGAGGAAAAAGCACACAGGCTTTTTGAAAAATCAAGCTATTTACAAATGTCTGAGGGCGTTCAGATTCAGCAGTGTTTCCAGGAGCTGAACTTGGCCTGTGTGGTAACCACAGCTTCCATATGCCTGCTGAGAACCAGGCTTCCCTTGTTCTTGTCTCTCCTTCCAAATCCAGCAGAAAGAACTGATAAGTAAACGGCATAAAAGATCCATAATTCATCTCCTCCTGAAGGAGGTCTGTTGTCTTGCTTAACCTTTCGGCTTCCAGTGGCATAAGGAGGGCAGCGGGATGGATTTAAAAGTCATACTTGGGTTCTCTGTGTCACAGCATACTATGATACATGTGTATGATAAATGGTATTCCTTTCTGGCTGGAATTTGGAATATTTGGTTTCTGGAATTCGTGAGCTCAGTTTTTAGGGTGAAATATATTGTGGGTGCTATCTGAATTACCACAATAGCTGAGTGCATCAGAAGACTTTTCAGTGATGGTAATGCTAAAAATGAGGAGAAACAACTGTCCTGTGTTTTGCTGTTTGTTGTAATAGGTTGAAATTATTGCTTTTTAAAAGATGCCCCAGGTATCTTGGCCTCAGTAGCGCTGCTTTAACGTAAGAGGGGGGTGCTTTGTGCATCCTACTTTCAGAGTCATGTTTGCAGAAAAATGCTCGAGATTTTATTTGTGTGTCTTTTGATGGCATGTAAACTGTATTGTACGCTGGGATTGCTTCTTTGAAATTAAAATTCTGGGCTCATGTAGGAGCAGGCCTTTGAGGAATAACAGGAAGAATAGAGGTTGTATTTGAATTTACGATGCTAATGGTGATCATCTGCATTCCTTGGCCAGAGAGTTGCAGATTTTGGAGATTAAAAAAACATTCCAGCATTTTACTGGCATTATAAATAATCACACAGAGATGAAAACCTGCCTTTTCTTGCCAAAAGAATCTAGAAAAGCAGAAGATGGCAGGCCTGGAGGCCCAGAAGAGGCCCTTGATGTTGGCAGCACTGAACGGACTCTCGGTTGCTAGGGTTCCAGTGCCAGAGGACAGCCAGGATGAAGTCGCCAAGGTGCCGATGGATGAGAGGGTAAGATGGAGGCTCATGAAATGTTGCTTGTTCCCTTTGTTCCCAGCAGCATGATGTTTCTAAAATATTAAAATTTTATTTAAAATGTGAAAGATTTTCTCTTACAATTTTCCAGAGCCATTAATAGAAAAGGTCTGTGTTTAACACTGGTGCATCTTTGGACACTGACAAAGTGTGAAATATCTTGAATGTTTACTGAAGCTGGTGAACATTGAGGCATTTCACCATTTCATTTGATCGTACAATGTCTCAAAACACCAAGCTATAAACGTAACATTTTGCACATTTTTCACTTGATCAGGCAGTCTTTCTACAGTGATCATCCATAGATAACTCCTTTCATCTTCTGATACAACTAAAGAGTTCACTTAACATCTCTAATGGGATTAAATTTTTTAAAAATGAAATTGTGTGCTGATGTCTGCACATGCGGGGGTGTGCGTGCATATGGAATTCCAGAAATTAAAAACAGTTGCTGCCATTAAGGCTTGAGAAGCATATTTGCAAAGAATCTTCCTAGCTTTCTGTGTAGAAATTTGCAGCCTTGTGTTGCCTGGTATGCAGATGATGGAACTTAACCTTCGCCCGTTTGTGTGTAGGGCTGGATTCGCCCACGGAAATCATGTGCGTGCAAGTTAGGGAGTACTGTGAAAATGTGGGCTACATCACACTTTTCACAGAATCATGGAATGATAGGGGTTGAAAGGGACCTCGAGAGACCATCGGGTCCAACCCCCCTGCCAAAGCAGGCTCCCTAGCTCATATTGTACAGATAGGCATCCAAACGGGTCTTGAATATCTCCAGAGATGGATACTCCACAACCTCCCTGGGCAGCCTGTTCCAGTGCTCTGTCACCCTCACTGTGTAAAAGTCACAGGGTGATCTTCTTCCTAAAAAGATAAATTAAAAATATTTTGACAAGTGCCTGTTGTGGTGAAATCACATACAAACCCACACTAACGTGGGTTTGTATGTGATTTCACACTAACGTGCATTTAACGTGGTTTTGCTTCTTTATGGTATCAGTCTTAAAAATTTGTGGAGGTGGAATGTAAAAATATAAAATTTGTTTGTGGCTACATTCGGTAGAGAAGAGTTTGTGGCCTGTGTCCTCAGATAACTGCAACTGGAAAAAAGCAGTGAGTGAGAGAGTGCTATGACCATACATTGAAATTCGAAGAATGGATGGATGTCTAGTGGTAAATGGTTCTTCTTGGAAGCATTTATGGTTTGGTGTTCCTCTTTCTTAAATCTTAGTGCAAAATCTTGAAGAGGAAGTTGGAAGAGGGGATGGTGTTTACAGAATATGAGCAGATTCCAAAGAAAAAGGCAGATGGGATCTTCACCACTGCTGCCTTGCCTGAAAACACTGAGCGCAACCGCATCAGGGAAGTTGTTCCTTACGAGGAGAACCGAGTAGAGCTGGTGCCGACCAAAGAAAATAACACAGGCTACATCAATGCTTCACATGTAAAGGTAAAAGCTTTCTTGAACTGTGCTTTGAAAACGAATGTGTGTTAAAGCTTTATTTGTATTTCTGGATGCTCAGCAGCATTTTCTCTAACTCCAGAAATGCTGAAAAGGTAGCTCGGTCAGAATGCATCGTTGTACCTTTGGTAATCACAGGCATCACCAGAACCCCCATCAACTAACATGCATGAGTTGGTTTATATGCTAGAGACTGGGAAGGCATTTGAGAGACATCTTTACTTTTTTATGCCCAGCTCTACCAGCTGGTTGCAGAATGTCTCCCTTGGTTAATGTAGGAAGAGATACTGTGTTTCTTAAACTCGTGTTAGATCAGTCCCGGTACCTCCAGTGCAATACAGTTGTCATGATCCTGTACCTGAAAGAGAGACCAGCTAAGCATGGGACAAGGACATGTCACTCCTAGAGAGCAATTTAGTCAGAGTTTCCACCAGTGGAAGTTTTCAAGTTGAGATGGACAAACCCTCTCTGCTCACTCAGTGTGTGTTCTGATTTATGGGTCCCAGTAGCCGTGCAGGCCACTGGGATACTACATCAGCCCATGCAGAACGAGTTCTGCAACTGAATGGTGCAGCCTGAAAGAAATACTGCACAAGGTTTGACTGAAATGTTTTTTTCCCATTTACTAGCATATAGGATAGGATTTTTTTAAACCAAAATTGTGGCTCCAGGTTTGCAGTTTCATACCCAAAGGAAAAATAAGTAGCTATAAGGAATGAATGTTCACACAGATACTGCAGCTATATATAAAAATAACATATTTATTCCTTTTATTGTGAGAGTTGAGTCACTTTTAAAAGAAAACTTTTTAAGTATGTGTTGATAAAGAGAACACCTCACTGCTGAGGTCCCAGTGTCTCTACTTGGATACTGCTTCTGTGCTTCAAAATAAGTTTTCATTAAGAGAAGTCAGATTTCTTCTTGTTAATTCAGTGTAGAAAGAATTTAAGATACGGGTTGACTCTGTTACTTAGAAACATTGCCAGTTTTAAGTGAACTGTCCTGCAGTGGCTGCAGTTGCTTGTTTTTCTTTAAGCTTCCAGTAGCAAAGATCTTTGTTGGCTTTTACTTCTCTCAGTGTAGAGTAACAGCAGTCCCATCCCTCAGATGACAGATTCTTTTTTTGCCAGAAAGGGCTGTCTGCTTTTTCTCGTTGTCAAAATCCAAATAAAAAAAATTACAAATAATAAATAATAAATAACTTGTCCTGTTAAATGAATATTTTCCTGGAGTAAAAGCCCTTTAAAAGTTTAAAGAGACTTGCTGGCCTCCTTGGTTGTGATTTACAGTGTTAAATCCTGTTGATTCAGAATAATTTCTGAACCAGGATCCTGGCAGGTTATTACTTTTCTACATAGCCTGGTAGGTAGCAGATACTGAGTTTTTTGCATAATCAGACGTTGCAATGATGATGGATTTCTCAGCCCAAAATATTTCATCTCTTTTGTTAGGAGGTCAAAAAACCCCCCAAAAACCACAACAAATTCCTAACATAAATAATGCCCACAAAGCAAAAAAAAAAGGAAAAAAAAATTTTTTTCCCTGGCCAGTTTTGAGTCCATATGTTACCTTTTGTGTCAGAGTTGGACAGGGACACATCTCACATTTGTAGAGCACCCAGGAACAGGGACAAATGTTTTAATGCGTGACAGTGATCCCTGCCAGAGTTTGCCCCTCGCACTCGTGGAGCCACGTGCAGAAGCCAAGCAGATGTGCTTTTGCTTAGGAGGTGAAATCGCATCTGCGAAATTTACCTCAGCAGCACAGTGTGTGTGTGTGTGTTTGCCTCCCAATATCCAATTTTTAATATCCTGCAGTCAGGACATTAGAATGCAGTAAACATTCCAGGCATCCCATTCCCTCCAGACTATTTATGGTCCGTTCGTATCATGTGCCAGGAGGCTGGATATTTGGACCAGAAGTCAGTAGACAAAGAAAACTCCTATATCATCATGATAAGATCCATGCCTGGAGGATTCCAGCCCAGTCTGAGAGTCCCACAGCTTTACAGCATTTCTCCACTTATTTACCATCGACCTTGCTGTTAAAATACTATGGTCGTCACCTATGCCAGAGAGACAAAGTGTAACTAAACTTACAGATTAAGCAAAAAAAGTTCTTAAGAGCACTTCACTTGACTGCTTGGGCCAGGTTGGTATTCACTGAAAAAATCTCAGCAACGCCACACCAGCACTCAGGGCTGCGGCTGAGCATTGCCAGCACAAGGCCAGTCCACGTGGGAGATGCTGGTTAGTGCTGTGTGGTTTGTGTTCATTCCCATCTAGGACAAGCACCTGAGGAGCGTACAGGTTTTTAACTATCATTCATGGAGGAGAACGCTGCCTAGTAGGAAACAAGCAACTGAGCTGCTTTACAGGGCTGCAAAACCATTTTCAGTGCAGTGAAAAATGTTGTTACTTTGCAAACGCTCTGGTAGTTACAGGTGTAAAACCCCAAGTAGCTCAGCTTAATGAACAGCTGTTTGAGTAACGAATAAATTGCCTCTGCTTATGAAAATGTATTCAAAGACCTGTACCTGAAACGTAGTATATGCTTAAACCTGTCAGAGTTATTGATTGCTCCTTGTAACGTTGTCCGCCAGCACCTTGGTATTTATGGATGTGTCAGCATTTCTGTTGTAAATCATCTTCCCTGGGATTTATAACTTTGTTGTGAGAATTGGCTCTGGGCTAACATGTGGAATTAAGAGGTCTTAGTCTGAGAAGGAAAAATATTTTAACTTTCCAAAATAATTAGTTCATCTGGGTTTGCCTTTTTGCTAGTCAGCACATTTTTCAGTAATATCTAGTAGATCTAGAAGTGGTTTGGCTTTTAACCTAAACTGTTGAAAAATGTTTGAAGTTTTCTTGTGTAAACTTTTTCTGATGATTAGCAAATAATCTGTCATAAAATATTTTTTTTTACACACAAGTGATTTTTTTAATTGTTTTTTTAAGCTGCCTAAGCATGAAGGTCTGCCTCAGGTAAATGATGCAGTGTTTTATACTGGCTAACTCAAAGGCACTTCTAGGTCTGTTTGGGACACTGTGTAATTTCTAGTGTGTAAATCTGTGCATTAGGCTTTAAAAATAATTATGTTGTGTGTCGTCATGGAAATACACAATTATTTTTTTTATAAGATGTGGTTGGCAATCTGGTTCTGTATTGGGAAATACGTGGCTACACTTTAGATAGTTTTAAATTTCATCCGGTGTTTGAAGTTTATTTAATGTGCTGGGTTTACTTTATAGTACTTTTCAGCTTCTGAACTGAAAAAAATTAAGATGAGAGTGAGGAAGAATAAGTTCAAGTGAAGCCTGCCTTGATCTCATCACTGGCTGTCAACAGTATCTGTGCTCTGTCTTCTGTACAATGTAGGGGCATGACTGCATCCTCTGGGGACAGCTTGGCCACATCTTCAGCAGTGACCAGTGTAGTAAGAATCAGTTTAAGAAATTATTTTCTTTCCCGAGTGGAAAATAGAGGGAGGTCCTAAGCAGGAGAGGTGTTAGCTTTCCTAGCACTGAGATGCTTTTTTTAATGCATAAACATTTCCTCTGGTGCTCTGCTTTTCTTTTATTGTGGGTCTGTCACCGAGCCCAGAGAAGTCCATCAGTTGCTTATTTGTACTTGAGCCATATCAGAACCAGGGCCTCAGGAAAAAAGCCCACACTTTTTTTGTCTGTATGATCCAGATGCGATGGCAAGAAAAATAGATGACATTTTGCTCAAGGCTTTATGTTTACGGACATCAAGAAGGGACTTGGAAGCACCAAGTATTGTGTGTTGTTGGCTTTGCTCTTATCAAAAGGACGGTTCTTGTTCAAAATTTTGAACAAAAGTGGAAGAACAAAGAAGTAAAGGTTTCGTTATAGTCTCTTTTGTTTAAAGGGCAGTTCTGGCATGGACGCTGCCAAGAATTTGGGCACTGACCGTATTTTTACTACTTTCCCTTCCTCCCAGGTGACTGTAGGTGGGGAGGAGTGGCACTACATTGCTACCCAAGGGCCTCTGCCACACACGTGCCATGACTTCTGGCAGATGGTGTGGGAACAGGGGGTGAACGTTATAGCCATGGTCACAGCTGAAGAGGTATGTAAGTCACAGAATAATACAGTTCTTTCTTATGTCAGCACATCTCCCCTTACTGCTGCTGTAGCCTGTTTTTTCTATCAACATCCCTTTTCCTCTTACCTTGTTTGAACACGTGGTCCTGTTGGTAGAATACTCTGCAACTTTCTGATATTCCCTTTGGCAAGTACTAAAGGGAAACAAGCAGAACCCTCTTCCCCCCACCCCAAGCTTGGCTTCAGACAGGCCAAACCAAACAAAGGTGTTTCCATTGGAATGCGAGAGCTGAACTGCTGCTGGTTAAACTGACAGATTTCCACCCCATCGGGGGCCAGTTCTGCGTGCCGCCACTCTTATCAGCTGAAGAGAGACCAGAAGCATCTTGTTTCCCTAGAAGTGTCTGTGTAAAGAAATACATCTTTTTATTCTTCTGCCAAGCAAAACAGTTATTTCTCCTGTCATCCAAGAGTGATGTGCAGTGTTATAAAAGCTGGCACATGGTGCTACCTAAAGCAGCGTTCTGCTTCATGCAAACGCAGGGAGGGCCCTGGCACATCAAGTTACTGTCCAGTTCCCCGGGCTGAGTGACAACAGATACTTAGAAGCTGCTGAAGAGGAACTCCTTCCATTTAAAGGAGAGGCTTCCCTGGGAGGAGAATATTTACTGAGGTGTCTTAGGCAGCTTAGGCTTTTGTCACTAGACATTCATTCTTAAAGCATTTTAATGCTTAGAAGTATTACATGACTGAGAGTTTTAAATTTATTTTTTTTTAACTTTGTGGGATGCTCCTTGTTCTTTTAGTAGTTAGAAATAAGACTAGTTGGCTTGTCTGCAGTTATATGCCCTCTGCAGAGAATCATAATTGCAGGAACTAATGGCTATTGTTTGGTTTTTGCTTATTAAGGAGGGAGGAAGAAGTAAGAGTCATCGTTATTGGCCTAAACTGGGCTCTAAGCACAGTTCAGCCACTTACGGGAAGTTCAAGGTGACAACTAAGTTCCGCACAGACTCCGGCTGTTATGCAACTACTGGTCTGAAGGTCAAGCATCTTCTCTCTGGACAAGAGAGGACAGTGTGGCATTTGCAGTATACTGACTGGCCTGACCATGGGTGCCCAGAAGAAGTCCAAGGTTTTTTATGTAAGTTTTTTGTATCTTGCTTGATAAAATACATCAAGGGAAAGGTTGGTTACACTGGATTCAGTTAATTGCACCTAGTTAAAGTTGGGATTGATATTAAATGGTTATTGCTGTGGCGTACAAAGGCCTCAACTAGGTTATGCTTTGCCATGACTTGGAGAGAAAAAAAAAATGTGGTAGAAGAAGAAGAAGTAGGAGCTAAGTTGATTGAGGATTTTGGTCCTAGAAGACCTGACATATAACGGGGGAAAAATCAGGGTCATCAGCAGTGCTAAAGACTTGGGAAATTTCAGACAATAGGATAGTTCTGCTGGCTGATCTGTCAGTGTAAGTTATTGCCCTTCCCAGCTACCTAATGAGTGTAGGACAACCTGGGCTGCACGCAGATGTGATTAGAGAGAATCAGGTGTTAGTGAAACCTGGCACAACGCCGATTTCCCAGGAGGTCCTTATTGCTGACAGCCAGCCTTTAGTAGTGTGGAGGCACTGGGTTTGTCCCAAAAGAGCCGAGGCTCCATCATATAAGCAGCAAGTCTGAACTCACTGCCACTTGCCTGACCGTACACACCTCAACAATGGTAAGGGCCTTGCCAATGAAATGCAGTCCTGGTTCAGGCATTGCCGAAAACACAGCCCTTGTAGTCATCTGTAATGAGTTAATAATGCTTCCTCCTTACCAAGTAATAAACACTGCCATAATAGGAGTTCAACCGCTACTTAACTAAGCCACATCCCTGGCACTATGGTGGAGCGTAATGCAGAGATCTTTGTGACCACCAAAGGAGTCGGTACGTGGTGTACTGATGCAGTGGAAATGCCTGTCCTCTTAATTCCTGAAAGCCTGGCAGCGAAGTCCTCTCTCAGCAAGGGCCCTTAGCTCCACTTCAGTCTTGACACAGCTACAGTCCCTTAGTGATCCACTCTCCTTTGCGTGGTATGAGCTTGGTGTAAGTAACACTTTCTTCCTTCCCCAGTTGTGTCATCAGGGCAGAAGATAAAAATGCCATTCCAGATTTGGCGGAGGAGTGTATGCCACAGGATCTGTCTTTAAGGCAGAGTTGTCTCCCAGTTTGTTTCCTACTTTGTTTCTCCTGCCAACCCACATAGCTGGGGTTAGACATGGCAGTAATTGGAATCTGATTGTCCTCAGTTCCTCTGTCCCATTGGTTGCCACCACGAGCAGTCCTGTTGCACTTTGTGCATTAAAACACAGCTTTTCTGATGTTGGTAGGCCTCCAGCCACAGCCTGCCTGTGTGGAAAGGTCTGCTCAGGCTGCAGTGCCGTGTCACCAAGAGTCTGGGCAGCAGAGTTTGGCTCAGATCTTACCTCCCAGTCTGACTCGAGGGTAGCTAAGTGGCTGCAAGTTATGAATCTGGTTGTATCTTTCTGGGTGATGTCTGTCATCTTTGTCACACATCCAGACTGTGCTGGAGTAATTCCTAGAGGTCAGAGTTGGAGTTGTAGTTTATGGTGCACTTATCTAACCGGGTGGGCTTCCAGTAGGTAAGGATCTCAGTGCTGTCTGACAGTAGAATGCATTGAGCAGCACTGGGACAGTCACACAAGACAACTGTTCTTGATTTGTGTGCTTTCTAGAAACAGCTTCAGGGAAAACAAAGACAGCGAGCTCTCAGGAGGGCTTGTAGCTGTTGAGAAACAAACCCTGAGCGGCGAGGTGGGTGATGTTCCACCTCATTCTAGAAGGGAGAAACAGGGCAGATGGATGCTCGCTTCCCATCTGATATTGGCTTTGACAGGCAGTACTTTCAGTGGGACTTAGCTGTTGTTTCAATCCCAGCCTGTTAATAGCAGGAATCGCTGTAAGTAATGTCTAGAATCATCTGCTTAGGGGACCTGGAGATTTGAAGAGGGGAAGACAGAATTTAATTTTTTAAAAGAACTATTTAATTTAAAGGAGCAGACTCCCAAGTAATAATTGACACCCAGCTGGTACTTGCTGGATTCAGTGCTGTTCAGTGCACCCCAGCCAAATAATTAGTACGTTGTAAAACCCATAAATTATTGCCACTTTGACAAAGAATGACTTCTCTATATTCTTTTATTCCCCCAATTTTTTACATTTAGACATGTAGATGTTTCCAACCTCGTCTGCATTTTTTCTTGCAGCTTACTTGGAGGAGATACAGTCAGTGCGTCGCCACACCAACAGTGTGTTGGACAGCAGCAACAACTGCAACCCTCCGATCGTGGTTCACTGCAGCGCAGGGGTAGGAAGGACCGGAGTGGTTATCCTAACGGAACTGATGATCGGGTGCTTGGAGCATAACGAAGTAAGTCAGCTATCTCAAGATAAACCCTGAGCTTGACTAACTTAGTCCTTGACTAACTAGCTACGTTTCTATTACTTCTATGAGACAAGGGCCTCAAATGCAACAGACTTCCCATGGCTGGTTACTACTTGTAGCTGTCTGTTGAGCTGGCACTGTTGGTTCTTTAGTGGTATTATTTTAATACATTCAAAATTATGGCATTTTTCTCTCTTAAGAATTCAGACCTGCATTTAACAGTTTAGAGGTGGAGTGTTTACAAGGACTATGTGAGAGGCTTGGGTTTTATATGTATTTATATTAGAAACTCTTTACAATTATTCCACTACCCAGCTATGTTCAGTCTGTTCTGCCCATTCCTTCATTCAATTATTAAGAGGCTGGAGAATAATTCCAGCTTCCTTGCTCTTTTAACTAAAATTTTCTGCTGTCTACATTCAGTCCTTGGACTCCCTCCTCTCTCTTGCATCATCTCTGATCTCTGGAGTGAAACTTAACTGTGTCTGAAGAAAAAGGTGTGTGTGTGTTGGGCAGTAGGATTTTAGGAACTGCAGCCATTATTACAAAACTAGTAGTACAGCCTGGAGTTAAGACTAAGAGCACCAGCAGAGTAACTACATGTAGCAACTCATGCTTTGTGTCACTGGGGAACTGTCCAGGAAGTACATCACACCTTGAATACCAATGTGCCACACAGTTTTTACAAGATAGCTGTTGAAACTCGGGTTTCTGTTGCCAGAGAAACTACTGAAGGACCGAAACACCTTGTAGAGATAAGAATGCCACAAGAGTGACAGACATGTGTCACCTGCCCTCCCAGTAATTATCTGTTGGGTGGGTTGCTTGAAATGCAGGACTGGACATATGCACCAGAAATGCTCACCTGCTCCTGTGTGGCCATAGAGGAGTTATCAGCTGGAGCCTTTCTGCACCAAGCACTATGCAAAGTGCAACTTTCTGGCTCGTTCAAAACCACAAGTCCTAAAGCAGGCAAATACCGGTGCAATTTCCTCTTCATCACTATTTTTTAAAGAGGTGATGCAAAAAGTCTTGTTTTTGTTCTGTGTCATCCCCCTCCAGCAGCTTGTCATTCTGTAGTTACAGGGTCATGCAGTGAACCTGGGCTGAGTTCAGCTGCGATGGGCCTCCTCCGACTCAGGCTGGGCCTTGCTGGAGGTGAAGCTGTCCTTTAGATTCCTACCACAATTTTCGCTTTTCTTTTTATGTGAAAGGGGCTGGGATAAGTGGGGAGGAAGAGGAAGGAGGAGCTGGCCCAGAGAGAGAGTACCCACAGGTATGTGGTTTGGGAATCCTGCCACCTTCCTGTGCTGGCTGCTTCTCTGTGGGGGCAAGAGCTCTGACTCTTGAACCAGCTTGACTTCTTTTCGAACGTGCTGGGATCTGGGAGCAACTGCTTCTGTCATTTGCACAGCAGCCACGAAATCTCTGCCCGCCAGAGGAAATCCGTCTGGTTGCAAGAGCCATACCCAAATGCTACCATGTTGCTGTGTCTGCTTTGCAGTAACCTCTGTAGGCAAACAGTGTGCCAGCAACAAACACTAACACTTGTGCAACATTTTGGCCACCTCAGTTTGTCTGCGGTTTACAGAAGCCACCTATTTGGCCAAGAGTAGCTGAGCAGCAAACGAAGGCAAAGGCGGTACTGCAACATCTGAGCATGGAGGCGAGCCTTGACACTCAAAAGAATTCTCATCAACTTCTCTAGGAGCTGATGGCAGTGCTCAATAATAAGGGATTTCTCTGATGTCCCTTAATTAAAGCATTCTTTTCTCTCGATTAATGGTGGAAATCATCATTAATATTAAAGAGAATTTTCCTTAAGGGCTTTGTTGCTCTAGATCGTGCTAAGTTAATATTTTTGGTTTGTTAGAACCTAATTAAAAAAAAAAAAAGATTAAGAATCATAACATTTTGTTATTAGCAAAGCAGTATGTTTTCACTTTGTGACAGATGCAGCGTTCCACGCAAGGGAGGGTTCCTTTTCATGCAGCAGTCTTACTGGTTTGTTTTGAATCGGGATAATTGCCTTTTTTCCCTGAAATGAAATGACTTAATACTTCAAATGCTTTAGTCTGATGAACTGGCTGATTTCTTCAGAAGCATCCTAGTAAGTAGATTTATTAGTGGTAAAAGGTTAAAAAAGGGGAGGGAGGTTGACAACACTGATACAGACCATCTTGGAAAGTCTGCAGCAGGGCTGGAACTGAAACCAGAACTCTTGATTTTGAGGTTTCAGGTTTAGGTAAAAAGCCGTGTTTAATGAAACCCTGTACAGCTGCGGTCACCATGACTTCTGGGCTATTGCTGGGTGAGTCTGAAGCCAAGTATCTTGTTGCAGGGATAGAGTTTCAGTAACTTGCTATATAGTAAGTAACATGTCACATCATTACACCTTTACCGTTGTAGACATGTAGAACAGGGAAGTAAATGAGATCCTGCTCTACTGAGTTGTAGTTCGGTCTTGGCACTGGGACATTAGCAACTCATGACTGCAGCTGCAGTGCATTTTCGTAGGGGACATCCTCTAGTTTGGGAGTCAGAAATGAGTCGCATGTTTGTTTGTTCTTTTTGCAAATGTCACCTTAGCAAACATCATACCTCTTCTTGACATATGTGCCTTGTCTTGAAGGTGAGTTTGAAGATACTGCCTACCTGGAGTAAAGCTCTAAGTTAACTACAAACAGGAGGTCAAATAGGCAGGATGAGGGTTTTTTCATTTCTCAGGTTGTCAAAGCTTAATCCATTTCGAGGAGGTGCGTGGATTGCTGTGCGCACAGTAAAAATCAACGAGCTGTCAAGCACTGAACTGCTGAGAAGGGAACATGGTGTGCAGGTCGAAGCTGGCCTGCATTTTTGTTGTGGCTGTTGAGGTGAGATCAGGTTCCGCGTGACTCTGCCCAGCAAGGACTGCGTGGCTTTCGTAAGCATCCGAGTCCACAGGGAGGCTTTCTCCAAGTTAGCCGAGTTCATGGGAAGGAGCTTACGCTTTCCTTTGCACCCATTTGAAGATAGTATGACATTACTCATCACAGTTCTTTACGGTTGATGACTCTGTAGAGATGTCCTTTTAGTACAGCTTGCAGGGGTACATGGCAGAATATTTGGCCCAGAAAGTGATAGCCTGAGTCAGGGCTTGTTTGCACAGACTGGAGACTCTGCCTGTTATATGTAATGACAGAAATTGATACGCAGTGTGGGTTTTATTTTAAATGTTCCTGAAAACTTCCAGCGTGCATGGAAGCAGACTCCAGCCTCAGTCATGCCTCCAAGTGTTAGCAGCAATCATGTTTCTCTGTCTTTTGTCATTATGCTTGTAATGTTTCTCATCTCAGTCGAAAGACTGAGTTTCTTTGTCCTTTGTGTTCCGGGGTGGCAAACTGGCATTGGAGGTAGAATTTGTGTGGCGTGATAGAGTAACTCTTCTTCAGCTGTGCACCCTGAACTGCTCCAGAGCTTTCCTGTATCTTAGTGCTTTTATTTACTGCTGCCCTAGGAAATTTGTATCCCTCATCTTGGGTCCTATTACATGCCCTCTGAATTTAAGCGGGCAGGCCAAGCTTTGTGGCTCAATGACTTCTGAATAGCTCCTTGTGTGCCTGTCCTAACAGGTAAAACATAACAACACCATAGGTTGGTTGCTCCCCAAATGCTGATGATGCTATGGTAATATCTAATGAAATTTGCAGTGATTTCTAGCACTTTACCTCCCTGGCCTCTGTTTCACACAGCTGATACATTTTATGAGTCGGATCATTGCAGGGTGTATGGGCCCCAGTGTGCTGAGAGGGGTTTGGTATGTTCTTTCACAGGGTGTATCCAGACTCGTTCCCCTTTACTGTGCAGAGTGTTTTCAGAGCATGCAAGTGAATTTCTTTTGCATGAAACTAAGCTGGAAGATGGTCTCTTGGAGAGCACCTTTTGTCCCAGCTGCTAGTGGAGGTTCAGTAGATGGAGGCAGACCAAGGCCTGGAGTCTGTGCAACGTGTATTTGGGTCCTCATTTCACTTCACAGATGCTTTTCTTCTGAAGCATTGCTTGCTAGCATAGACTTGGCTGTGGGAGGTCAGGTGTCAGACTTTCTGGATCATTGGGTGGCAGTGAGTTCCCTTCTTTTTTAGTGGCAGGGTCACTGTGTTCGCCTGTGCTTTTATTTTTGTCCAAGGAACCTTTGTTCTTAAGATCCTAATGCCTGTTTGCTGTTTGAAAAATCTCTCAGATCCTCCCTCTATGACTACGTCTGAGCACAGATCAGAGCGCAGCGTGCAAGCGGCCATGGGGCCTGTTGATGTACTTGGTGGTAGAGTCTGAGCTGAGCTATAGAATCTTGGCTGGTTTAAGGTTTGTACTAGACCTTCCAGAATATACATCTAGCCTTTAACCTGAGAAAGTATGTGTTGGGTTTGTCCTGCTGAGATGAAAACAGGTTCGTTGAAGCAGAAGAAAACTCCAAAGAGAAGCAGCCCTTTATTCCATGTTCACTTGACAATCTGCTGAGGGGTAATCAGTGGTACACAACTGGAAGACGCATTTTTGGTTGCCCTGCCCCCTTACATCAGTGCAGAAATTCCTGTAAGCTTCAGTGGGGAAAGCACTGGATGCGCAGGAACCTGTACATGCTGCTGTAATACTCCTTGAAATAAAAAAAAAAAAAGTGGGGGGAAAACCCCCTGTGTCAGGTAACTGATAGTTGAGACAGTGATTGTTTGATTTCAGGAACTGACATCCTTGTGCTTTTCTTTGCTTTGCAGAAAATGGATGTTCCTGTGATGCTGAGGCACCTGCGGGAGCAGAGAATGTTTATGATCCAGACCATAGCCCAGTACAAGTTTGTCTATCAAGTGCTCATACAGTTCCTGCAAAACTCCAGACTTATTTAATCTCTTCAACCATCCCAGACCCAGCTTTGTGGATCTGACTTGAACCTTGCTGTTGAACGAGGGGAACTGCCTTGACAACACTGTGTGCATACATTGCACTTTTTAAAGTTGTCTTGAAAGTAAGGAATGATTGTTCTTTACTAGAGTCTCCCGTGGATTATTTTATACAAGATATAATTTATTTTTCTTGGAATAACTTGTTAATTACTTTAATAGTGTGTAAAACTTATAGCAACCTTCAAACTGAACCACATTTGACATGACTGGTCTGCATTGTAATGTGTCCGTAAGGAAAGCAATCCTCTGTAAAGGTAGTTTACTGGCTTTTATTTTGCTATACAGCTTCCAAATGAACAGTTCCTCAGCAGTGGGCTTTCTCTCACGCAAGAGCATTTTGGACCCAGGTGTGTGGCTTCCATGTTAAAAAAAAATCCAGAGCTGCTAGATGTCAGCTAGAACTCTGTACAAGTGGAAGCTGAGGGGACATGGTCCTGGGTGGGGAGACCTGAGCCTCTGCATGTGCAGCAGAGTGCGTTCTGGAAGGCTCACACACAGGCCATTGTGAAGGCAGAGAGGTTTGGGTGCTAAACTGTTGAAATTCCTCAAGAATTACGGGTTTAGATTAGTCCTTGAGAAAAGCAATATTGGGTCTTTTAAAGGAGGCCTTTGATACTGCCTGGGATCCATGAAGAGATCCACGAGGGCTGAAGCAGTTCAGGAGAAGCGCAGTGCCCCAGAGCAGGCTGAAGTCAGCAAATGAAGGAGTCTTTCTGGTAACTGCTGGGCTGTGGGTTGAACAGCAGAGGAAGTGCAACTATAAATGCAGCTGAACAGAGCCCCTCACCTCCAGCACCTTCTTGTGAGTTACACGGCAAGTTTCATTGCCATGAGGCTCACCTCAAGTTTCATTTCCATAGAAAAGGAATCTCATTTAAGTTAGGTGTCTCCAGTTGCCTTAGTTTCACATGTGAGCAATTGCCTTCAGGACTGTAATCATTGTACTTTCTACACATTTAAGATTGTCAAAATATCAATATGGTCTTTCTTCCATATCTGAGTTCTCCAAATAGTGACTTGAGAGCTTTAGCTCAGAGGCTGCCTTAGTTCTTCTCCCATCACGGTCTTGTGCTTTATGAGCAGGTGGAGTACTCTTCCTTTTGGTGCTGGGAAACCTCCCTCTGTTAGGCTGCTTTTGTATTAAATTGCACACGTCATCCGTCTCCTCTGCCTGGCTGCTTCCTCCTATTGATTATTGGTATTTTGTCCCAGTAGTTTTCAGGGGTTGCAGTTAGGATTAGAGAGGTGTTGTATAAATACATAAAGGAGAAGCAGTCCTTGCCTGAAGTTTAGAGTCAGAACAGAAGAGGGAAACAAACCTCCTCTGCGGTGCTACTACAGTGCAGATTCTTAACTGGTTTGTCCCAGGCCAACAATCAAACTATGGCAGAGCTAAGAAAAAAATCCACATGTCCTGGAAGCTTCTCAGCAGTGAGACCTATCTTCCTGTCTCTCCCTCATCCTCAGTCCCTCAGCACTGGGTAGCTGTTCTGCACAATTTAGCACCTATTCCTTTCTGCAAACGGTTTATTTCACTGCAGTAAATCCCATTGTGACTTTACACTGTGTGTGCACATGGCAGCATTTAGTTTATTACTTAGAGAGACACATTGCGGCTTCAAAAAATGTAAAGGGGGAAAAAACCCAAAAGTGGGTTGTGTTGGGACTCCCACACTGTTATTTCTTGTCCCTGCACTGTCCCCTGCTCACACCAACTCCTCTTTCCCAGCTCTGCACAGTGACACCCTCCTGCGGGTGGCTGGCCATGCTTCAACTCAGCAATGCTGTCGGATCACAGAATGGATCAGGCTGGGAATGAGCCCCGGAGGTCTCTGCTCCCAACCCAGGGCTTAATTCAAGTCACAGAACGATCAGGGTTGGAAGGGACCTCTGGAGAACATCTAGCCTCCCCCCCTACCCGGCCAGAGCAGGATCACCTGGAACAGGCTGCACAGGACAGCATCCAGGCAGGTTTTGAATGTCTCCACAGATGGAGAGATCACAGCCTCTCTGGGCAGCCTGTTCCAGTGCTCTGCTACCCTCACAGTAAAGATGTTCCTCCTCAAGTTCAGGTTTGTGCCCATTGCCTCTTATCCTGTCACTGGGCACCACTGAAAAATTCTGACCCCATCCTCCTGACACCCACTCCTCAAGTATTTATAAGCATTGGTAAGCTCCCCCCTCAGTCTTCTCTAGGCTAAAAAGTCCTGAGTCCCTCAGCCTCTCTTCGCAAGTGAGATGTTCTAGTCCTCTCATCATCTTCATAGCCCTTTTTTTGTACCCTCTCCAGTAACTGCCTGCCCTTCTTGAACCAGGGACCCTAGAACTGCACACAATATTCCAGATGATGCCTCATCAGGGCAGAGTAGGGGGGAGGTGAACCTCCCTCGACCTGCTGGCAACACTTAATACACCCAGGGATGCCACTGGCTTTCTTTGGCCATGAGAACATGTTGCTGGCTTACGGGTAACCTGTTGGCTTGCTCAGGGTCATATCCAGCTTCAGAAATCCCCAAGGGCACAGATTTCGCAGCCCTCAGGGCACATGATGCAATGCAGTTATTCTGTCACTGTGACATCTGTCCAGGTATCCCTTTCCCAGACAAATGTCATCATTTAGTCCCATCACTGCTTTTCTGTTGCATCCCCACCTCTGAAGCCCTAAGGCTACCGGCACATTCAACTTCAGCACCTACACAGCTAGCTGCCTTTCCCTAAAATCAGTGGGAGCTTAGGCACAAGCTCTGGACCAGAGTGTTTCTTACATGTACTTAGAGCTGTGCTGTGCTCCTTGGTACTGTGCAATACAGCCATCAGGCAGCAAAGGTTCTGGTGACTTGTAGCTACTAACAGACAGCGAGGAGTTAGGTAGCTGCAGTATCTTGACCATGTTCCTTTTAGGGATCAGTCAAGTTTTCAGTCAACTCCAGTTTTCCTCTAATTCCTTCTGCCGATGCCAACGTATCTCTTGTTAAATTAGCAGCAACCATTTAAAGTCTTTTCGGCAGCATCTGCGTGATAATTGTACAGAGATGCTTTATATCTGGGAAGCAAGCCAAGGAATAAACCTTGAAGCAAAGTGTATTAAATTAGTTATCTCATTATAGCTTTTTGAATAATTTCCTAATGATGAATTAAGTTTGAACTCGGAGCTGTCAAGTCCCATTGCTCCACTTGGACGTGAGAAGTAGAAAATCAGGAGGGAAGAGAATCTGTTCCCGTGTCTTATTATTCAGCTCTTCTTGGCTGAAACGCATGTGCTGCCGTTTCCACAGTGAGTGTGAGAGAATGCAGGGAGCTGTGTCTCAAAGGAAGAGAAGGAAGCGAATGTGTTTCGTGCAAGGATGCAGCATAGGTGTCTTAGAAAAATATTTATTACAAAATGACACAGAAAATCCTTTCCAAATTAAGTCAGTGCCTATTAATGAGCCAAATAAGTGGCCACATAGTAAACAGTCATTTCCAATTAGCGCCTGCCGTGGCCGGTATGGCAGAGAGAGGCTGATGTGACTCACTTTTTCCCTTTCGTTGTCAAAGAACAGCAGTTTTAAACTTTTCCTTTCATCTGACTTCAACCTATTTTTTCCTGCTGGATTTTATCTTGACTAGATCTGCTCATGTTGTAAGTGAACTGGGCTGGTGTGTGCCTTCAGAGGCTCCCTTCCTCCCCAGCACACAACCAAACCTCAGCACAGCGGTGGTTTATGATTGAAACGTGATGGGCTTGCAGGGGGAAAAACTGAACCTTCTGACTTTGAACCTGTTGTCATTTTATCAGGCCTGAATGGCTCGGGCAGTGTTTCCTAACCTTTAGGGAGTGACAGGAAAATGCACTTTGCATCCAACTTCCTTAATCATAGCAGGAATGAGCACATGAGACTTAAAGCAACAGTGGTGTCTACTGTGCATCCCGCAGGCTTTAACAGCAGAGTCCCCATACAGAAAAGGACACCCTGGAGTTGCTCTCTGCTGCCTTGCATGGGCTGGGGATTTTTAACATCAAAGCACAGCAGTGGGTAGGTTCTAAGAGGCCAGTTCCATCCATGTGAAGTCTGGACTGAGCATCTTGCAAAGATGCATCATCAATGCGTGGAGCTGCACCTTAAAATGCTTGACATAGGCAGCTTCTCCCCAGGTGCCCATGTTGCAGTCTGGCATGTTTAGCCTACACTCCCGGACTCTTTCTAAGAGAGATCTTGGATAAGCAAGTTGGCCTTGGGAATCCATTGTGTGTGGTTTCCTTTCTGTGCACAATTAATCTGTTTAATATTGCAATTTAACCCCCCTTTTTTTCATCAACGTCTTACCAACCACAGGATTGAGGTTGCCAGCACCAAAGGCAACCTTTGGGGATGATGGGGAAGATGACAGCTGAGTCATGGTGCTGCTCAGTGCTGTGGGTGTCCGGTTTCCCTCCTCCACAGGCTGCCCTGAGGAAGGTCAACATCAGCTGCTCAGGTCCTGCTCATTGCAGCTCCCCCCCAGGCCTGCCTTGCACCTCCAGTCCTTCATTACCCAAGGAAAGATGAAGCTTGACCCCCCAAGCTCTCTCCTGTGTAGATACCCAAGAACCCTAAATGGGACCCTGCCTAACTGGGAATACCTTTTCCCTAAACCTTTTCCAGGAGTCAGAGCTGTGAGACCTCACTCAACCTATTGCTCACGTAGTCCCTTATGCAAAGTATACTGAAGGATGTTTCTGTTCCACTGAATTAAATCAGCTGCCTCAGTTACAAATATTAAATATTTGCATGGTTTAAAGAGCTATTTTTTTATTGAATTACTTTCTTGTAAACAGGCAGAAATTCAAATTGCAAAGCATAGCTTGGGAAAGAATGAGTCTCGGTGCCTTAACAGAGAGGGTTGTTTCAAGCTAATACATTAGTTTTGGATGTGATAGCTGCTACGTCTCTGTAGCCCACAAGTGACTCCAAAATAAATGCTGTTGGGCGACCTCGTGCTCGCCTGCAGCCGTGAACCTACCAGGGAAATTCAGCTGCTCCTGCCCGTGCTGTGTGCTGAGCAGCCGGCTTCCCCCGGTCTCCTGGGAGGAGATGACAACTGAACTAGCGTTGTCAGTCTCTTAACAGTTGGTGTACTGTGGTCTCAGAAAATGAAGCATCACCACAGCTGGCACCTGCTGCAGCAGCTCTCCTGCATCACTGTGAGGTCAGAGTTAGATCTTGCCACTCCTTGTGAAAAAAGACAGCTTTGCAGCCAGAGAGCCAGGGGCACCCTCAGCATGACACAAAGGATGCAGCATGCTGCAGGAGCAAACACACAGAACTGAGCTTGAGGAGGAAGCACATTCTGAAAACATTGTTCGTCCACCTCTCCCTAAAAATGAATGTAAATATGCTGCTGTATAGTCCAGGTCACAGGGAGTTTGGAGATGTGTTTTGATGGCTGCAAGCCCAAACCCCAAAAGCAGTTGTCCCAAGCTTGTTCTTAGCCTTCTAGAGGGGTTCTCTCATAGAAATCGGGTGCTGTGGGAGCCATCGGAGTTTCTGAGAGAGGAGGATGTTTGACATGCAGCTGCCTGCAGCCCTGGCTTGCAGGGATTGTGATCTGAGGAACAGGGGTTGCTGAAATATTAGTGTTTGTATACATATTTAAGGTAAATAAATGTTGCCAGTGTTTTTCAAGCAGCTTGGCCTACAATTGCCTCAGTTCCTCTCAGCCATTTTTCAGCTGGTGTTTCCTCAAGGTTTCATTGCTAACGCTCTGTGTGCACCCTCCCTGGGAGTTTCCCATGTGCTACACCAGCAGGACTTTGCCTGGGAAGAGGGAACTGGATGCCAGGGCTCCCAACAGCAGCCTCCACTGAAGAGCCCCAGCTGTGTAACAGGAAGGGAAAGCCGAATGCTTCAGCTCATCCCTGAAATGAATACAGTGCTGAAGGCTTTTACTCTTCTGAGCCGCCTGGGTAAGGACTCGGGTGTTTTGGACACCTGGCTCTCCAGCTATTTCAGGGGTGGTGTTCCCTGATGAGGCAGGCAGGATGTAAGCGAGGAAGGCTTCCTACAAACTACTTCCATGGCAGGCTGGAGGTCATGTCCCATCTTGGACAGTGGCTAGTAGTTAACACTGCAGAAAGAAACAGGAACACATCTGGAAGTGAGTGGTTGGGCCCTCAGTGCAGTTGGCACCAGGCCTTCTGGGGCTTCCTCAGGGGGACGTCACAGCCCGCTCGCTGTGTTTAATAACTACTGATGGATCCATCTCCCACGGATCATAGTACCTGTTCTGTAGAACCCATTTATTCCTCTGGCCTTCACAATGTCCTGGGTGGGTGAGTTCCACAACTTCATTCTACATTATGTCTATAAGGTCCTCCTTTTCGTCTATGTTACGTGAAAGTATTTTCTTGCTGCTACTTGGTTTTTGAAAGAAAACAAATCCGTAGTGCCAGAATCACTGGTAATAGAATGCTTATCCTGGTGAGATTGCTCCATATGGAAAACATGTTTTCCTCATTAGTAAAGTACCTTTTTTTGGCTATTTTACAAAGGAAACAAGTTTACACATGCAGATGACTGTAATATTCCTTTATAGAGTTGTGTGGGACATGTGTTAAGTGAAATAACATGTTTAAGTAAGTTTTATGTCACTGGATTTTACTGTCCTGTTTTACTTCAGTATTTTGATGCTCCCCGTTGTATTCGTTCTGTAACGCCATACGTGGCCATTTAGGACAAAACAGTGATCCAGATCTCACCACCGCAGCGTATGTGCACAGTCTGTAGAGAAATGAGACAGCAGTTTTGTGTGTGTCCCCCGTCCCCTCCCAGGGCTGAATGGCAGAACTGTTCTATGCCACTAAAAGCCTTTAAAAAAAAATAATCTATGCATGCTATTTTATATTCTAATGTATTATCCGTATCAGTCCATAAGCTTATGCTTGTCAGTTTTATCTTGTGTATAGAACTGATTACTTTTGACAGTATTTTTGCACTGTTCCTTTTCCTTTCCTTTTTATAAATTTCTATTCAGCATTAATTGACTGCAATATTTTTTTTACCCCTTTCACTGCCTTTGTGTAAATAGTTTCTTATATGCTTTTGCAAATCTGAGAGTGCCTCCCGTCACTAAGGTTTTTGGTAAGGCTGTCCTTCATATTCACAGTATACAATAAACCATTTTTTTCAAGGAATACTATTCTTGGGTTGTTTCCTGAACCAGCTTAAGGTTTTTGTTGTGTTTATGTTGGTTTCCTATGTTAAATGGCAGGGTAAGGCCAGTGAGTTTTGAAGGACCTTCTGTAAACAATAATCCCATTTTCACAGCTGGAGGCTCCTGCTGCTGCGTACACCAGGCTAACAGATCCTCTGGTGCTGAAGTCTAGTCTGGGCTTTGGCCAGCCCCCCTGTCATGAAGGGCTGCTTTCCTAGGCAAGGGGCTGATTGATAAGATAATGTTTAGATAACAATAGACTCATAGAATCACTTAGGTTGGAAGAGACCTTTAAGATCACAGAGCCCAACCACAGCCCAACCCTGCCTAGTCCACCTCTAGACCATGTCCCCAAGCACAACATCTGCGTAGCTTTTAAATACCTCCAGGGATGGTGACTCCAACACTTCCCTGGACAGCCTGATCCAATTACCTGACTACCCTTTCAGTAAAGAAGTTCTTCTTGATATCTAACCTAAATCTCCCCTGGTGCAATTTGAAACCGTTTCTCTTCATCCTATTGCTTGTTACCAGAGAGAAGAGACTGACACCCCCCTTCCCTCCCCCCCACCTCTCTACACCCTCCTTGCAGGTAGTGGTAGAGAGTGATAAGGTCTCCCTCAGCTGTTCCTCATAGGACCTGTGCTCCCAACCCTTCACCAGCTCCACTGCCCTTCTCTGGACATGCTCCAGCATCTCAACGTCCTCCTTGTAGTGGGGGCTCAAAACTGGACACAGTATTCAGATGCAGCCTCACCAAAGCTGAATACAACGGAGCTATCACTTCCCTACTCCTGCTGGCCACTCTATTCCTGATACAGACCAGGATGCCGTTGGCTCATGTTCAGCCAGCTGTCCACTAACACCCCCAGGCTTTTTTCCTCCAGGGAGTTCTCCAGCCACTCTGCCCCAAGCTAGTCATCAGCTGGTGCCTTCTCCCTTGGCTTGGCTGTAACTAAGTGCCCTTGGTGTTCTGGACGTAGATGATGTTGTGCAGTTTTACGTACTCCACCACTCTCTGGCCAGAGCACATGGCACGCTGTCAGCAAAACAGGCTGACAGGCCCGCACTTTCTAGCAGTTTGGTTTTCAGAGCAGTGCCTACAAGAAAGAAAATACAGTGACGCTCTTAATGGTCAGTGACGTGGTCTTTCTCTCCTCAAACTTTACAAGCTGTGAAAGCTGTAAGTAATGGTCATGTAGATATGTTGTGGAATGTATTTCAACTTGTGGTTGTGTACTTCCAGCACCTATTCCCCATCCCTAAAAGCAAGCTTCTGCCATTGATCGAGATGGAGAAAAAAAGACTCCATTCTTACACATATGGGCAGCAAAAGCAAAGTCCTGGAGTGTTCCTCAGGAGTTCTTATTCCTCTATCAGAACTAACTGTTAATATATTAATGGAATAGTTTTAATCCGCTGGAGGCAAAGGTATGACTACAAGGAAATATGAGCTCTCCCCCACAATAAATTCACTTTAACTTGCAAAGGGGATCACAAAGCTGGCAGTTGCACAGCTCACATCTTGGGCAAGCCTTCGAGCGCCCACGGAGGTGCCAGCATGCCCTGTATGGCTGAACTCTAGGTGCTTACCAGGATGAATCCCCACAGGTTACCTGGCTGAGGGAATGAGGGTAGCTTTCCTCCACAGAATCCATCACCCCCTTTACCCTTTCCCTCAGGTAAGCCACTCTGAACAGAAATGATCTATGAGAAGAGGACCTAGATACTAAAGCAAACAAAACATTTGCAGCCTTCGTGGATTCACTTGCAGACCAAGTGAAACAACTTAGGCAAAAGTAGACACCATAAAACTACTGCACTCATGCAAGTGGACAGGTGGAATCAAGAGGGGTCAAGACCACTTTATTTACTTGACACAAATAAGATAAACATTAAAATCCATGAAAAAAACCCAAAAAGGCCATTTTTGCAAGACAGCTGCCAAAAGGCATAACCTTTAAAAACTCATGGATGCTTCCTTAAAAAAAAAGGGGAAAAAGGCAATTGTAGCTGTGTGGAAGGTAGGAACATTTTGCGAGGCCTAAGTGTGTTTGTCATTCCAATTATAGGACAGAACTGTGTTCATACTCTACCGCTTATCAAAGCGCTCCTGAAGGTTTCCATAACAAGGCTTTTTAAATAAAGGTTTGAAGGATTGCATAGATTCAAAGGCTCAGTGGTCCTCTAATTCCTTTTTGATCTCTGAAATGTATGGATGATCTTTCCCGTGTGCTACTTCCATGATAGCAATTGCCTATGAAAAGAAAAAAAAATATTCACACAATTGATTCACACATAACACCAGGCTATAAATACTCTCTTTAGAGGTTTGAAACAGTCTGACACCTCTAGCTACTTTTTGTCCCCTTGTAGTCATAAACCCAGTAGGAAATAAAATGAAATTCAAAATTAAGTAATAAAGGTTTTACATTCAGAGAATACATCTTTCATCTTAAAGGATCCCAAAGCACCTTTTAGATGATATTCCTGACAAAACTACTTTGAATGCAACCAGCTCCGGGACAGAAAACTGCACCTGGGGTGGGTAATATTCTGGCAGAGGACTTAACCGGTATCAGAGGGAGCTCTGTTCCCACTGATTTATCCTTCAGCTGTCAGAGGAGCTGGCCCACTGCAGAAGTTACCTTAAGGCGTTTCAGCCTTGGTTCTGGAAACCCTCCGCTGGTTCCAGGTGCTCCCACTGCTCTCCCAAGGAAGCAGTCTGTTTGGGCAGCCACGGAGGTAAAAGCGAGAGGCTGTCAATCCTACCACCACTGTGCCGACCCGCACACACACACACCCTCCCCCCTCCAGCCTGCTCTGCTCCTAAGAGCAAATGGTTTGGGCAGCCAAAACCACTTGTGCTTTCCTGCCCCTATCCACACTGCATTGTGGAGTAGGCATAGAGGCAATGTTTCCTATGTGGGGGAAGGACAGCGGTAGGTAAGACTGAAAGAAGCAAGTTGGGATTAAGTCTGAGAGTATTTTGAAGATCACAGTGCTAAGCTCAAGGAAGGACTTGCAGCATCCTAACGCTCAGAGCCTTCAGTCCTTCTCTCCTCAGGAAACTTTATGAAATGATGCTCTTCTGTTTGTTAAGGTGAGCCAGTGCAACACTAGGCTTTGGTTCCACCTCAGCAGCAGCGAGAAACAACTCCATCCCCCCTCCTGCCCAAAAGCAGAAAGGAGGGCTGGCTGGGACCAGCCACTTGCAATCTGACAGAGAACAACAGCTTTGTTTTTTCCACTAAATTCCAGCCATCAGGGGCTGGGATAACTTGGGGCAGTTCCTGCAGGCAGCTTTTGGAAGTGAGTCATTAGAAAATGTTTGTGTTAGGAAGCTAACTATGCCAACAAACCTACCTCCAGCTCCCAACCCCCATCCCCTGGTCCCACTGGCACAAAGCCCAGTTTTAGTCAAAGCTTTAACACCCCGTGAAGGAAAACCAACACTAATTTTAAACTGGGTAACAGCTAGATTTCAGAGCACATATTCTTGTAGTATCTTTCACTGCGGCTGGGTGGCTCTACACTCGCTGGCTAAAAACTTGCCAGCACGAAAAAAGGAGAAAACCCCACGTGACATTCTACACCAGGTCATTAACGCTACAGTAGGCACTGATGCTTAAGAAACTAAACTCCTGTCCAAGAACAATAGGGGAAGAAGAATCAAGAAACATGGTACAGAGGAACAAAAGCATAGAAGAATAAAAATCTGAAGAATAAGGAACAGCCTCAGAAAAAGGGGTGAAGGAAACCGCAAACCCAAGCGCTGTGCTTGCCCGTTTCAGCATTACCAGATGCACTGAATTCCCTTCAGCTATTTAAAACCCAATTGGTTCCAGAACAAATAACCACCAAAAGCATGCCTAGTTTAACTTGGACCTAGAAATCAGAGACTTCAACGAAACCCTGTGTGCCTTTTCAAAGAGCCAAGCATTTTTTCTGTCCCTACCTAGGAAGTGAGGGGAGCTAGGGTTCTGCCTCAGTTATACCAGTAGAGCTCTAGCTCACTGAAGAACGTACAGCAAGCATTGACACGCTGCTCACTCCAGCTGCAGCAGTAGGAGTGTGGAAAGGTATGACCCCTTGTATGTGAGAACAGACCTATACTGTGTCTTTGGAAAAATCCAAACTCAGCCAAAAATCCAGTAACCAAATCCGTGAACACATGGTGCATTTCCTACCATGCCAGGCCTGCTGACAGAGCAGCACGCAGCACTTCAGTGATCCCATGCCCGAACTGGTATTATTAATGAAGAAACCAGGAAATAAATACCCTCTTCAGGGATTTAACTCCAGCCGTCCTGTTCTCCAGCGCCATATACAGTCTCCCTAATTTCAGCCACATGGAGGCAACGTTCAGCGAGTAGGAGGGATAATGTTTACTGCAAAAGAGAAAGAAACTCTGCTTTATCAAACCTGGCAGTTTCATAGCATTTTCCCAGCCCCCATCCCCCTCTCAGGGGACAAGACGCTGCCTCTCGTTGCCCCTGCCCAGTCACCGCTCATCCCCTCTGCCAGGAGTGCCAAGAGTCAGTGCCAATCGCGTCTGGGATGGGGATGCCTGTCAATTGGGAATTGAACAGAAACCACCATATGCCTCTGAACAGCTGTCAGATGGCAATGACTTTCTGCCACTAGTTTTAATCTCGCCAGCTACAGAAAGAGCCTGCATTGTTACGAGTTTTTGGAGCCACCCTACACCTGCAGAAGTAACTGCCTTTTCCACAATAGCTGGTATTTAATGGAAAGCGAGGGGCCCTCAGCAGCGTGTACAGTGCCCGTGCCATTCTGCACTCGCACGCACTGAGCTAGCAGAGTCTGGTTCAGCAGAGCTGACCTGGAATGCCAGGCCGGGAGCCAGAGGAGCTGGGCAAGTCCCAGGGAAGATAAATAGTACTGAGCCCCCAGGGGGGGAATGTTGGCTCCTTCTTTGTATCGCTGCTCTCTGCCAAGTGATCTGTGACTTTAGGTTGGCATCTGCTCCAAAGGGAGAGCTTTACTTACGCTCCCCCCAGCTGGCAAGAAAGTCACGTCTCAAGTTGAGAATCTGCTTGGGAAATTCATGGCAGGATCAGAAACAGTGTGCAACTGGCAGGCTCTAACGAACGCGACCACTACTGTAAAAACACAGAAACATTTATCGGAGAGAGAGCATCAACTTCTTCCAGCAGAGGCTGTGTGCTTCAGCCTGCACCTTGTCCCCCGCTCCCAGCTCCGGGGCAGCAGGGACCAGGGGCATGAGGGCACCAACAGCCCCTGAGCGCAGGCACTGAGCTCGGCTCCAGCTCCCTCTGCTGCTCAGCTCCAGCCCGGGCCAGGGTTCTGCTCCCAGACACCACCGCTGCATTGCCGTTATGGACTGAAAGCGCTGGGACAGGGCGGAGGGTGACTGCAACGGGGTCTTGGCCTCTGTTACCTTAAAATGCTGGCGGCAGATGCAATGCAAAGCTCAGCTTTAAGTAAGGCCTAGGGTATCGTAACAGCAGCGTTCAGCTAAGCAGAACGAGCACAGCACCCAATGTAGTAGTACAAACTTATTTTGAGAACTCAAAGCCAGGATTTCAGAGGCACCTTCTGCTATATACACTGCAGACCACATTTCGACAGTAACAAAGCCTGTGCCAGCATTCATACATTCCTTTTCGAGTAGTGATGTCATGGGTAGGTAGCATGTTTATACAACACATACTGAGAGAAGTGATCTCTGCCCAAACTTGTCTTAATTATTCCGATTACTGAATTAGAGCACACACACACACACACACAAAAAAAAGAAAACACCCATCAAAAGAAGACTCTTGTATTTACCTGTAGGGTCTGATAATTTTTTGCCCATAACGTAGCGCACCTTCCCAGTCCTGCACGTAGAGACAGACACCCATGGCCTGGTACATCATATGTAACATATAAACATTACTGTCTTCAAACACTGCACCCATCTTGTCCAGGCTGAGTTCACAGATCTCCAGTAATTCACTAGGCGGTATGAAGAAGTCAAGGAACCCAATCAACAGATGGCCTCTCGCTAGACAATTACTTGGTTATACCAAAGGAGAATCGACTTTGGTTCTGAGAAGTCCTCTTTTCTCTCAAACGGCATCAAAGCACCTATGCTACAACCCCAGAGCTATTCCGAGGCACTCTGTACTCACAGGTATTCTGCTCATAGGCTTATTCCCTTTCCTATCTGGGTGTTCTTCCTGCTCCTACCCAGAAGGGGGAATAAGGGGCTATAAGACTAGCCTTTAGAAGCAGCCCTCCTGAACCACTGCACCGGCTATGTGTAAGAAGAATGGGGAGTGAAATTCTCCCCATGGTGGGTACTGAATCAGGCACGAGACACCCTGGTCTGCTTCTGTCCCAACAAATCTCAGGCTTTTGTCTGCACTGCGCCACGGTTACAACACATAGGCTTGTGACCACCACCAACAGCGGCAGCCTCACACACAGCCTCTCTCTGTGACAGCAGCCTAACACAAGCACACACCCACGCCATGGGGGAGGCAGCCATATGCTGCACTGTTAGAAACAGAGAACCACACAGGAAGGGTCCCACAGTCCCACACCTCCCGCAGAGTTTAACTTCTAACGGTGACAGTATTGCTCCTGCCGGTACTTCTGAGGCAATCCAGCAGGTAAGATTTTTAGGTCATGCACCAAGCCAGTGAAGCCAAGGTGAGACAAAGGATATACTTGTAGTGTTTGGCTCGCCTGAATTCCTCAATCACGTTCCTGGCATATTTGATCATGTCCCGTACTGTCTCTGCTGATGGAGGATCATTCAGCTTGCGGATTTCCAGTTTCTCTTTGTCCTGAAGGAAACAACGGACATTTATAAACACAGGTTCCAAGCCCTACAAATAAAGGTGCACCTGCTACACAAAATTACTCTAAGGCACAGATGGGAACTTAAGCTCTTCAAAGGATGTAAAAAACAAAGGTAGAATATGCACCTGCAAGTCTTCTCTAAAGCCTTGGCTGGGGATCCTAGAACCCTCTGCACTTTGCAGTTGATCTGCTACTCTACTTGCATGAAGTCCCTCTCTTTTAAAAGGCCCAAGAGCTTTTCAATTTTGTGATAAAAGCAGTTTTACACAGGAAATCTCATTGCTTCCAAGAGATTAGGGATTAAAACAAGTTTAGTTTTAGGGGTAGAAAAAGCTCCAATGCCAAGTGATACCTCAGTGGAAAATTAAATACAGAAAAGGATCCTTCGTATCTGCAGATAAGACCACAATTCCACATACTTTGTTATTTCTGCTGGACAGCTCCACTTTCTCTCATCTTTCTGTCTTACTACTTCATGAAGAGTCAGCTGCAATCTGGAGACAATCTTTTGCTGTTTAAGCCTCACACTGCTGCTGGATTTCTTTTTCCTTTATTACTTCCTCTACCAGCTGAGAGGTCTACGGAGAACCCTTCCCAGAGCTGAAGGAGGCTGCCTGACAGTTGATTCCAAGAGTAGGATGTTGCTGGAAATCACAGATGAAATCCTGGCTGCAGTACACTCAGTAGCAAAATTATCAAGGTAACTGTGGGGGAAAAACACTACAGTATCAACAGAACGGCAACGATAGAAAAGATGACACCATTTAAAAGGAGCTGATGGTCATCTGGTCAGTTTTGGAAGCAGCTCTTGAAAGGACACCTTTGTGAAAATTGGGGTAAAATTGATCTGGAGGATTGGCGTATACCAGCCAGACTGATCTTGGCTGGAATGACTGATGAGCCACACAAAGCTCTGTTTTCCTAGGACCTCCAGTGAAGGAGGTTGCACAGTTGCACATGTACACCCACTTCTGTAACTGTTGAGTCTGGTGGCCTTCCCTCTCCCCCTCAGAAGTGGTTTTCTTCAAAATAATTAACCCCTTGTCTTGCTGAACACTGTCTGGAGGTCTGCCTTTGTCCTTTGAAGGGCACCAGGTGATGTCTAACATAAATCACCAACAGCTGTAACCGAGGGTCACTCCATTTGTGATAAGACCAATATGACACCATTGCAGGCATCTCCAAATCATTAATGGCATACAATGGAACTTAGAATTGACCAAGATGTCCCAGCTGGGAACTGCAGTAGTACTCTACCCCAGAACAGGACCCTAGAAATGATTCACTTGCTGGGAGTTGGCAGAAAACACACAGTTACTAAAAAAAAAAAAAACCCCAAAAAAAAAAAGTGCTGAGCTAAATTCTTTTGACCAGGTAGCACAGACACAGCCTAATTACCTACTTTTCACACACTTTTCATCTTTGCTTTGTAGCTCAACTTTAAATAGGCCCCTACAAGGAAATTTCCTGATGTGTCATGATTACAGTGGAAAGAATGAAGACTTTCTGATGCTCAAGACAGAAAAACAAAACCACCTCCCCCCTCATTATCCTACTTTCCAAAATGTAATTAAAGCAGATAGAATATTACATCTGAGGTTCTGGGTAGGTGCCTTGACAGTCAGAAAGATATTTCATACCAATTTTATTACCTTTTCTTTGGTAATGCACTCCCTGCAATCACAATTAAAGAAGTAAGAGTCTCTTAACCGGTCATTTCTGTCTTCTGTGGGATACAACAGGTCAATGTAGCTGGTAAACACCTACATGGTAAAAGCACAGCAGTCAGTGAAAAGCAGCGAACATCACACATGTGTGAATCCCTGCAGCCGCAGCACCTGCCCGTTCCCCCACATGCCCAGTCTCTTGGCAGCATCAGGAGCTGCCATTTCTGAATGCAATCTGACAGAGAAGTGTTTTCTTTCCTATCCATCATGGAATTTCCCTCAAATATTACCCTGGCTTAGACCCAGGACAGCAAGATTCAGGTGTGGCTAAGGAAACTATCCCTACATATATCTTGGGCTCCTGTCAGACTACAAAGAGTTGCCTACTTTTCAGAAGTAAAATAATCATTTCAAGTATCCAGCCTAGGATAAATGACAGTGGCCTGGATTTTTGGAGACTGGGATCTCAGATTTTTCTTTCTGAAACCTACAAAAATTGGGGCAACAGCAGTCACTAGCTGCTTTAGAAACTTAGGACAAGATCTTTAGATCTCTGAAAGGAAGAGAGGCCTGGCGTTCCAGTTCTAGGAGAATGAATATCAGATTTACTTCAGCAGCAATATTTTAAAGCAAAGAAAACCTGCTTTTGAACAGTTTAAAGGCTCTTCACATACACTATTCTTAAGTTTGCCTCTACTTCAATGGTCTTCAGAAAAGAACCCCTGCGACTACCTTTAATGCTCTGTTTTTAAAATGAGATCTCACCAAGAAACATGTCACATGCACAGTGCAGTTGATCATTCTGCAGACCAAGGAGCAGCTTTAGTTCCATTTCCTCATTTATAGTTATTTGAAATGTTTTGCTCAGTCTTTATGCTGAAGGTTTCTTTTTTCTTTAAGGTGTACATGTAATTACTTCATACAGTACATATTCTTTTTCTCACTCTGTGTGATCTCCCTCACCCTCTACTCCTCCCTTCCCTATTTTCAAAGTGTGCAAAGTGCAGGAGCTTAATTTACAGCAAAAACTTTTTAAACTGCGATGCAATGGCTCCATGGAACCTGAAGATGGAGACACAGGCCAAAAGACCGCACTGAGCCCAAGCAAATCCACCCGTTCACATTGATCACATTTTTAAGTGTCAGAAAAGAAAATGCACAGAAGCCCTGAGGTCCTGGAGAACTGATGCAGCTTCGAAGACACAACTCAATCAAAAGAAGATGCCAAGCAAGGGAAATACTCCACACCTCTACCTCTCACAGTAAGCCCTTCCCAAAAATGCTGAAAATGTTTGGGATGCCACAGTAAAATTCTCAAACCAATGGTCCTTGTCCATTGCCTCCATGCATCCGCAGTGACTGCCAACCTTACAGACAAACCATCGTCAGTAAATGGAAAGAAGTTACTTAGCTGCACCATTCACCCCTGGCTCCAGTAACTAAACTTGCTTTGTTTGCAATGGTGACCAGCTATCATCCACAAAAATAACCTCTTCCCTTTCTTCACAACTGGTATCACATCAGGAGGCGGCTGGAGTTATCAAAATCAAATTTGAACGTATCTCGATCAGCATTAAGCTCATCCACTAAATTGATGGAAACAAATGAACCACTGAAACTCTCTGCAAACTCGATCCCCAGAGAGCATGTTCTGTACCTTCATCCCCTGCAGGTATTTGAGCTCCCTTCTCAAGTTTGTTTAACACTGGTTTCTCTTTTTTTTTTTTTTAAAGCAAAAAGCAGCTTTGCCTTGAAGACTCCCTGCCAAGTTCATTATTTGATTAAGAAAGTTTCAAGATAAACCCTGAGCCTTACTCAATTTCACAGAATTTTATCCATCACTGTTCAGCTTCACTCCACCCAAAAATACATTCTTGCTTTTCTGTGATTTCCCAGCAAATGCTGCTGAGGTGATATGACCAAGTCCCACGTTTTGTGGATGCTCTGTCCAAACAGAAGTCAGAGGACTTATCTGTACCCATTTACCTTGTTTATTCTGGCTTCAATTTCAATACGTTACTATTATACTGGGAACTATTATAGCAGTAATAATTTGCTTTGATCTTGTAATTTCAAAGCACCAGCCAAACATCAGCAAACTCAGCCTCATTTTACAGCTGGGTAAACTGAGACAGAGGCTGGCAGATACGCAGTGACTGCTGCAGGTGCCCTTCCCTTGGTCTACCACAAATTAGGATGCTGTCTCCAAGAATCATTTCAGTCCTCCAAAGCCACCCCAACTTTTCCAGAGCAACATCTTACACTTCTCTAAGAAGCAAAAGATCCTTCCTCCCTATTATTAAATTGTCATCTAATTGGAATGAAGCCTGAAAAGCAGGATGGATTCTACTTTTAGGATGTATGTGCACAGAGTACACTCAAACACTTACCTCTTCTCCAGGCTCAATGTCTTTCACAGCTCTTACTTCGGCCAAGGTTCCCTTGTAAGTCACAATCACATTTGGGCAACAGCTATGGTTCATCAATGCAACACTGTAAAGATGGGAAAGTAAATCTTTTTCCCCACCGCCGACAGAAGCAACAGGTAAAACATTAAGCACTACTTTGCAAAAAAAAAAGTCTGAAAGCTTGAGTCAGTGTCTCTCTGCATGCTGCTCTTATTCCAAGGCTTAACATGAAGGTAACTTTGGGAAAATCCGTTGTACTGTTATTTATTCTAATGATAGGGAGAATGGCTGTGCTAATGAATCATTACAATTTTTATATCCTATTATCGCAGGACTAGGTGAGTTATTTTCCCATCCTTACAGTGCTGCCGGACAGCTGTCAGGGGTGTTCACACAGATTAACTACCAATATCCATTTTAGGCACCTATGACAGGCAGCCTATTTCCCTCAAAGGAGAAAGAAAAAGTCATTTAACCTGAAGGAAACAAGTCAATACAGGAAAACAAAAGTCATTTGCTGCATCACAACTTGAGACGGGTGTTCAAATTTTAGCTGGCTTCTCCGCAAACATAAACAGCCTCCGTGTCTGAAGAGGGAGGGAAGCGATCTCTGTCTGCTATACAAACATATGACATACCCAAGTTGGATCACTACAGAGAAGTACTTCCCCTTACCAGCAACCTTGGAGAAAGTGCAATTTACTGCTTATTTGAGGTAAAATGCGTTCATTTTAATTGTTTTTTCTTCCAATCTACCAAAAAAAAAATTGTCTCTTCAGTGTTTTTAGCTCACAGGCATAACTGCTAAGTAGGAAAGATCTGGCTCTTGCACGCTGAGCAAACAAAGGATGGAGTCAGACACGTTTCCAAAATACCCTGATTTAGCACCCTCCTCTCCCCACAGTGACTCTGATCCTAGGCATTTCAAGGCCTTAATTTCCACTCCGTAGATCAGGGCTGTGGCCTTCAGACACACCTGCCTGAGGAAGGAGAATCTGTGAAGCAAGTGCTATCTACTCCTGCCTGCATGCAGCACTCAGCAAAACCAGGTCCTGCTTTAATCGGGCATCTGCGAGTGTCAGATTACTGTGACACAGATGAACTACCAGCAATCTGTGCCTCACAAGGAAGTCAGCCCAAGCAAGCAGCGACAATACATTCAGCATGGGGTCTCTAAAGAACAGGGGCACAACATTAAGTGGGAAGGACAGACTTGAATAGAAGAAATGTTCCTCAGCCTTCAAGTGAGCCGTGCTCCCCTGTCCACAAACTGCAGTTAACACTTAACATCTGCAGTTTATTTGTAAAGCTAAGCAGCTTGTACATATTTTTTCCACTGTCATAGCAACATAAAGCATCGTGGTTTTTAAAACATCTGAGGAGGCTGAAAGAAGGTATGAAAGGGGATTTACTGTTTGCCAAGGAACAAAGGTAGAAGGGATGTTGTTCATAGAACACCAGGTGAAGGATTATACCCCACCAAAACAGAGTTGTGAATAGAGCAAGTTACCTGCAATCCTTTTCATCTCGCTTTGCTCATTACATGATGTCCCTGTCCAGAACCTGCTAGCCAAATAAGTAATTGTTTCCTACCAACCCACATACAGTTCATTATCTAAGCTTCAAAACAAATTACAAGTGCAATTTTACCAAAATTACCCACATTTAAAAAAAAACCAACAAAAACAAAGCAAATAATTCACTACATTTTATTAGCAGATTCAAGATAATTAAAACGAGATAAATTGTTTAATTAAATTTCTTTTGGTAGAGATCTACTTCCATACCTAAGAACCTCTGGTTTTAAGTAAGTTAATTTTATTTTTAAAAAATATGAAAATCAACCTACTCAGGAAATATGGCTGATCCCAGATGAGAGAGTTCTTCATCTTCAATTGTGAAGCCATTACAATTAACCTAAGGGAAAAAGAGAAGGAGACTACATCAGCTTCTGGTCAGCTAAGTACTCCACACTGACGTATCACATTCTCATACTTCAAAGTCAATTGCAGTCATTTGCTTACAATTCTCTTCCCACCTCACCAGTACTCACAGAGAGCTACACAACACATCAGAAAGTGAAGTGAGGACCAAGTACCTATCCAGAGGAATGTGCAGGACATTAAACTGACAGTCCAATGCTCAACGCCTGCTCAGGACACAACATCTAGAGGAGCGCTCCTTGAAAGGCCCATCAAGAGAAAAAGGGCTTGAAAGGAGGGCAAAAAAGTGCCAGAAAAGCAAGGCCACTGCAAGCACGAAACAAAGGCTGATGCTGACAGGGAAAAGAGACTTCACTTGGCCATGACCAGTAAAGAGCAGAAGCAGAACTACACACGCAAGGAGCCATGTAGGGATGAAGAGCAACAAACTCAGCCGGGCTGGGTTTTAATGGAGCGTATGTTACAGAGACTTGCCACAATGACATCTGTCATCAAGGGCTGCACGCATCAGCTACAGCTGAAGTATGTATAAAGAACAACAAAGGCAGAGAGAAAGACTTGAACCTAATAAAGGTGTAGAATAGGAGGGGACTGGAAAAGGACAGAGTATGAAAGGAAGTGTATTCCCAGTTTAAACAGACACAGGATTAAAAAAGCTGGTTCACAAATATTTCTTCTAGATTCAAGCGGGTTTTAGAACCTTCTCTCTGACTAAACTCAAGGGAATCTCACAGTATTTTCAGCTTTGCTTCGCGTGGTTTATGTGACTAAGTGACCAGAATGTACCTCAATCAAGTATTTTATTCCACTTGCAGGGAATGTCACACACATGCAAACACAGAGAGAACCCTTTCCACATCCATCAACATCTCCCTACATCATCAAAATGTTCACAGAAGCGCCAGAAAAGCACTGAACCAACTACTGTCACATGGCCAAGTCCAGCTGAAGCTACAATGGGTACAGGAACACCCAATCGAGTACAGTGTTAAGCGTTTGTTCTGGAAGTTGACAACCAAAAATGATATGTTCCACAAGCTATAATGCTGCTCAGGTTGGAATTTAGAAATACACCAATACTTCCCAAGGCCACTCCTCAAGTCTGAACTGTTCAGGATGAGTTGATGACTAAGGAAGTGTCTTGTTTCTCTGCTTCACTCCCAGGTATCTCTGCTTGATCTTTATCCTGCTACTTTTAGCAAGGTAGTATCCAAAGGCTCCCTGTCTCTCAAGACGAGCATGCTACTGCGCTAGCCAATGTATGAGCATACCTGAACCAAACCCAAAATGTAATTGCTGAATACAAAAGCAATAGAAGGGAAAGATTATATCAACAGCAAGTGAGAACATAAGGCTACAAAGGCTGACACGAAGAACAGCTTGGTGGTTCTGAATCACAGGGAAATATTTAAAAATATGTAGTGAGTTATCATCAGTTCCCCTCTGCTAAGCCAGAGACAACCCACTTCTTCAATGCATCATACCAGAAATGACACAAGAGGCAAGAATGAAAGGGATGAGATAGCACTGTTTTCACCAGATGAATCCATGACTAAAAAAGGCAAGGTGGAAGGAGTAAAGAGGCGACAGCAAAAAAAAAAAAAAACCAAACCTCTCAATGGTGGGAAAGAGAACATGCAAAGGGAGGCACAACATTACTCAAGCTTCCTCAGGGGAAGGATGAGATGCTGGAACTCAAGACAAGAGAGAAACTGAAGAGTATGACAAGGTGAGACTGGTGCTCTTCCTCCTCAGTCTCAAGAGCTAGGCACCACAGGGACAAAAGCCAGTGGACTGATACCAACAGCTGGGGAAGACAGCAGTTAAAGGCAAGGAGATGGTTTGAGCAAAAATCTTTGCTCCACTCAAAAGCAGCAGTTACACCTTAGCTGTGCTGAGTAAGAAACAACATCAGACAAAGCCCACAAAAGCAGTGAGCAAGGAGTCAGAGGTACCACAGTCCCAAATGGCTGCCCTGAGCCACGGGGGAGGGAGAATGCCAAATGGAGGAGAACATGAGGCCAGGGAAAAGCATAGCAGCCAAACAAAGGAGCAGACCTCCATCAGTACTACTGCATTTAGGTCAAGTTAACTAATTATTAGGACATGCTGTACATACCAAGTACAGACATGCCTCCCCTTCTTCTAGAAATATATATGCTGCTGCTAAAACCTCAAAAGGTTCTGTCCTATAAAACACTTCTGAGGACCATCCCGATGACCTCTGGAGATTTTAGTTAAAAAAACTGCAATGTCCACAGTGGAAGATATTTGTCTTGTGATGAGGATGAGCTTAAGGTGACACCCAAGGGTGACATTAGATATCTACAGAGAAGGCCAGTTGAACACCAAATCTGAGATTCAACAGTTCACAAAGTCAGTTAAAGTACAATGATCAGTGGGGGCTGGTCCAGGATAGGAATGTTGTCATGACAGACAAAATAAGGTAATCTTTGGAGATTCTGGCTACACTCAAACAAAAAAGAGTCAGAAACACCACCAAACAAATGGATGTTCTGATGCCTTTTAAAGTATTCCTCTGACAAATACAAATTGTAAAGTCTTCAAAACAGAAACCACTGTTCATTGAAGATGAATGGCTGGCTAGCAGATGTTGAACATGCTAAAGAATCATCCCCCTACAGAATAACAGTACCACTCTATTAAGGAAATAGTAACTGTGCTTCCTTGTTTGTAGATGCCCAGCTCTAGTAACCAGGGTATGGGCATCTCAGCTTTCATCATAGCAGTCACCATTTGGCCCATCTCAATTTTTTATTTTTTTTTACTTAGATGTTTAAAACTAGCTTATTTTGAAGTACAGGAGGGAAAAAGAAGAAAATTGATTTTTCAGTAATTAACTGGTGTGTTATTCCACCCACTGCAATACATTCAATTTAGAAAAACAGGTGAGAAAAAGAGAGATGACACATTTCAGAAGTTCTTTAACAAGACATCCTGCCCTTCCTTCATCTCTCTAGATGACCAAAAGACCTGACTGCACTTAAAAGCCACATACCAGATAAAAGTTTCAGACCACTCTTTCTACTTCTCTGAAGTTTACTCCCTGCAAAGGTCAAACATAATGATGACCTGACCAGCAAGCATTTCCACGAGTCTGAAGCCTGAATGAAGGATTTTGCCTCTGCAGGGTCTCAGACCAGCAGCTTTCCATCTAAGTCCAACAACAGCTGCACTGTGCTTGGCCCACAAGAAGCCTAACAGCGCCTAATACAGGCTGTTTCCCCTTTTCTTCAGTGTTTGAGAAGCACCTCATAGAAAGTCTGCAGATAAGAGTCCCTCCCCTCACTGCTGAAATGGGGCATGGGCAATCACCTCTGCTCAAGGAAGAGGATGCTCTCCATCAAGCACACTCAGCTCTCCCTAAGATAAGAGTCTCATTTCTATTGCTGTTAACATTCTTCCCCTTTCACAAAGGCTAAACTCCTACAGCACCATCCACCTAAGCAGGCTGTGTTCTAGCCAACTTACTTGTGCAAAGAGAACTACAAGGGCAGCATTGTCAGGGTACTCCAAGTGCTTTGAGTAAAAGTGATGAAGAGCAGCAATGTCGTTCTGAATCAGCTCTCTCTTTTCATTGTCTAGTTTGTCAAGGTCTGTGGACAAAGAATACATTCCATTTCAGTAACAGGAACACTTCCCCGTGAACTACTGCTAGACTTAGGTTACAACAGGCCCAGACTTAAACAGAAACCCCTCAAGGAACAGCTACTTGGAAGTACTGCAAGAAGTGTCTGTTCTTTCACAAACGTAATGCTGCTTCTGCCAAAGCCACACGTGCACTAGAAGAACATGCAGGATTAAAAAGCATTTTCTAACCTCTTCATGTTTGCAGGTAATTGGACACAAACTTCCCTTTCTTGGGAGGAGGGTTACAGTGTTTAAAGTGCACTTGTTAACCCCAGCAAAGAGACCAGCCAGCCCTGGCCCTCTAGAAGCCTGTCAAATGCAGGTAGCTATCTGGAGCTGTCTAACATGGCATTAAGAGCTACCTGGTCTCATCTACTGTGGTATGAAGTCACACTCAACCTCACACTTCTTAAGACAGGCTTTATGTAGCGAAACTTCCTTACATGGCCATAATCCTTACCAGTACAAACCACCCCAGACTCCTGCTAAGGAAGACTGCTTATTCCTGCTTTCAAAAGTCAGTGTCTTTCCCAGCACAGAGGCCCTAACTGTTTGTGGCCATGTGCAACAGGGACCTTACAACTATGGCAGTAACACTGGGGCTAGTCACCAGGCACTCCCCTTGCAGTGAGGGAAGCACGAGGCTGCCCAGGAGTGCAATCCACCTGATCTACTGCAGATACCTGCTTCACAAGGTAGCTAACAGCAGCTGAGGATGCCTGTATCTTCATGGGCAGGGGAGTGAACATCGACAGAGGTGTGTTTAACCTGCAGGTATCCAAGGACAACAGGAGACGGCAGGAATATCAGTGGAAATGTTCTGGCACACCGACCGAGTGTATTCCCTTTTGGCTTTGTTCAGAGATTTACCCTCAGGCCCATGACAGGTTCTAGCCAAAGCTGTGGCTATTGAACCTTTTCCTGCTTGGCCTATGCAGAGCAGGCTAGATGATCAACCATATGTTGTCAGTCCCTTCTCTTTCAAGGGCAGTACTGTGAAGCCTTTTCCTAATCCTCCCTCTCACAATGGCAGTGTCATCAGCTCACTCCTGCCCCAAGAAAGGCAACAATTCCTCTCCAACTCAAAATAACAGCGGAGATGAAAACATGCAGGAAGAGAAAAGGTTGCACAACAGTGGAAGAAGGGAAACATTATTTGTAGGAGCAGATGTGAAGGACAGGAGAGTCACAAAAGATACTGAGGAAAATTAAATGGGACCATTCAATGAGAATTAGGACAAATCACAAATAAGACATTTTGGGCTTCCAACAGACAGCCAGATGCCTTTGCCTCTCCTGTGCAGGGTGTTGCAAAGTGTAAGGCAACTGCTGAACGTAGCAAAGGTCTGCTAAGAGATGAGGAGAGTCAGTGAGGCAGGAGGAAAGGGTTCTTACTAACCAAATCAGAAAGAAAACAAGGGCTCCTAGAGGACAAGGGGCACATTGCAAGAGAAAAAAAACATTTCAGCCTTTTAGCTCCTGAATTAATAAATTATTGAAGACAAGCTGCAATGCAGAAGAATATAGAGAAATTACTTCAGCTCTTACCCATCCTCCTCAACCTCAATCCTGCTAACCTACCTGTAAAAATTATCCTTGCCTTAGGCAAAGTCAAATGTTGGCATATTTCCCCCCTTATTTCCCCAGTTGTCCCAACAGCTGTGACAGCAGCTTTTGTTCAGGAAGCAAAGACGACTGCAATCTTGCTGTGCTTGGTTACTCTGCTACCTCAAGTCTAGCAATGACTGCATGTATTTAGCATTTTATAAAGGGGTTTGGAAGCCATCAGAGTGAGAAATGCGAATATACAAACCTATTGCTTCTTTGTACGTTACCCCCAGCACCAAGACAGACAAACCACAGACCAGTGAAAACTCTGCCTGGATGGTTACTGGTCCCCTAGTTGCTCAGCTTCTAACTTTGCCTCACTGGACGTAAACAGCAGCCTTCCAGTTAAAAGCAAGCCATTGCCTCATCTCCTTCCTTGGATTATTTTGGAGCATTTAGGACATGGAATTTCAACACAATCATATATAACATGTCAGATTTGACTGGCAGTGACAGATACTGAAGCACAGTCCAGAGGGTTCTGCAATTAGCCCCTTAGTCACTGTCACCATCAAGCAACTGTGCTGTCTCTGATTTTATGCCTCCTGGTAACAAATACCAGCTATTTTAATTTTACAACATTACAATTCTCAAAAGACACTAGAGTACCAGAAAAGCCATGAGATGGATGTATACTACATAATTAATTCTGTCTAGGTTTTCACCCTTGTTTCAGAGTCCCCACAAGCAACCAAGGGGGGGGGGGTGAAAAAAAAAAAAAAAAAAAAAAAGAAGACACGAACTTTAAAAAAAAAAAAGAATGAGCAGCACTGCACTTTCAAAAAAAAAAAACCCACCACGATTCTCTTTGTTTAGTCCTTTCCTTCAACAGGAGTTGGATGCACTGAAAGGTTTTGATGGAGAGGGACCACAGGGAAGCAAAGCATGAATATAGATAACTGCCTCTGTTTACCTGCAAGCCTTTTTTTACTTACGTGACTCAAACTCTTTTACAGCAAGCAGCTTCTCTGACTCCGTTCTTTCAGGGTGAATTTTCTAACAATAAGGGGAAAAAGAAACAACAAGAAAATATTTTAATATTTTAACTTGGCAGTTTTTCCTACTCATCCGTAAGCTGGGAACTCCTACCTGTAAAGCAAACCCCCATTCACGCTGTATGGGATCTACAGAAGTTGATGAACAGCAACGAGTTAAACTGACTGCTCTTTGTAAAGCCACAGAAATACTCTCTCTGCACCAAATTAGGCAGCCAAAGATTAACTCCTATCAAATTTATATACAGTATTTTAAATATGTCATTTGCTTTGTTCTAGACACCCAGATAGCTGCTAACAACGGCAAGCAGGCAGGAGACAGGCTTCGCTTTGAGGAAAGTGAATAAACTGACTGTTGACAGAGTTCAAAAGCAATGCTCCATTGTTGGCCTAAGGCCACTTCTTTGTAATCCTGGCCATTAAATATGGCTTTGCAGGTGGCCCAGCAGCTGAGGTTCAGGGACTATGGTTTGCATATTTAGCTTTCATATGACATGTAGGGTTCTCCCCCCTCCCTGTAAGCGATAAAAGCACAAATTTATTCCAATGACTTTTTATCATTAAACATTCGGTTTTGTTTGTGGATCACTACCACACCACGCTTTAATTAAGTCACACACACATACATTCACACACACATATCTACACACACTGAAAGTGTGCCGCTACCTTCCCAGCAGGCCACCAAAATCCTCACTGCATACAATATCCAGGTTGCCCTTGTCACATAAGCAGACCTCAATCACACAAATATGCTTCAAAGAGGATTTGTTTTTGTGGAGAGAGTTTAGAGCTCTACAAAGATACACAGCATAATAACCTTGAAATTCATGACTCCCATCCCCTCCCTGTAAGCACTTGTGTTATCCTCAGTGTCCATGTTCAGGGAACACCGAAATGGAGACTGACATGGCAATCTTGTCTCCTTACTAACAATATTCTATTTCTCTAAAATCCAAGGGCCTGAGATCTCTCTCTCAAATTCTTTTTCATCAGTTAACTCCAGGTATCACAAACATTTATACCCCAGTGGTGTTTTTGACACACAAACGTACCAAGAGTCACACACAATGTGATAGAGTTCAGAAATAGCACAACAGCAAACTGCTTCATAAAGATGTCAGTGCCTGCAGACAGGTAGCACTAGGAGCACTCCTTAGAGAGTTGCCACACAAACCAAGTGTCATTCTTCTTTCTCTTCACCATGTGGCCTTGGTGCTACCCCACACATGTAACCAAGAGCTCCTATCTACCAGAATGGAGGCTGAAACACCATGCGCGTTGCAAAACCATCAGTAAACTTCTCCAGACCCTGTTCAATGGCACCCTGACAATAAGTTACAGCCACACAGCTTAAAACATCACTAGCCTTTTGCCATCTTCCCTCTAAAGTCTACCACTGGACTATGGTGGCCCCGACACTGGTCTGATGGTCAGTTCGTTCAGCTGTTCATGCTCCATATTACACCCATCTGTACACAGGAAGCTAGTATGCATCCACTTTGCAGGGACAGTTACTCTCGGTCAATTTTCATTTTCCTGCCTTCCCTGGCACTCGGAACAGGGACGCACCTCCCAAGTCCAGCCTCCTGCTCACCTGTTTGGCAAGGATCCTCGCCGTTAGCCTCACAGTCTCTGAGGGATTCCAGTTCTGCCCAAAAGCACACATGGCAGAACACTCAAGCTTGTGCATGGGCCAGTCTTCCTTCTGAAAATGTAGAAAAATATTTAAAAAAAAAAAAAAGCCATGAAGATAAAGTGATGAAAAAGAGGATGCAGCAAGTCCCATCAGATCCTAGAGGTCAAGAGAAATGTGTTTCCTTTAAAAAAGTAAGATGACGCTCACTAAATCTGAACAAAAGCTTGAGTCACATTTAAGGGGTACAGCTATCCTGCTTTTTTCAAACAAATTCACAAGGGATGAACTGAGGTCAGAACATCTTTATTTATTCAATGGAAAAAAGGAATTAAATGACAAAGAAGCAAACAGACAATATGATTTATAAATCACCAGTTCTTACTGTTCGGATCAAGCACGTGAGAACCGAGTAGGTCTGAGCGTGATGGCTTTATTGGGTTCATTTCCATTTAATACCTTGGCCCCTCATTATGAGACAACCCTGCTGTAATCAGGAGTAATGCGTCTGTAGTCAATGGATTCACAATCACTGGAAGAATCGGTATATGTAAGGTCAAAACCAGACCTACCGGATAGAATTATCAGATTTTTTCCTTAAATGTTGTACAATAACACTAGGGCTTGGCAATGAAAACACACTAATAAAGGCAAACACATTTTAGTTAAGAATGTGTAGCATATTCCTAGCTCACCATACAATAACACTCAGAGTGATGGCACAAGCCATTGGCTTTTGGCACTACACAGCCTTCCTCCCAAGCAACAGAACCTTTCAAAGATGAGCACAGAATCCCAGATTAATGCTTTGCACTGGCACACAGAGTCTGGCATGGGAGAGCCTTAGACTGCATCAAATTTCTTTGAATAAATAAAAAACTCCCATAGAAATATTCTTATTTCTATATTCAAGCAATGCACAGTTATTAATTTCTGTATTTCATCCCAGACACACATTTATAGCACTGTGCTGGTACAGAACTATAGCGTTCTGCCTCTGTAGGGAGCATTAAGTTTTGTTTTCAGACCAGTTTTAAACTGGTGGAAAACAGTAGCAGAGGAAGGAAATCACAACAAATCTCACAAATCTGTAAGTGACTGAAAGCAGAAACTTGAAAGTTCTTAATTCGCCTTACTGTGACTTACTCAGTATCACAGACCCCGTGTTAGCCTACTAAAAAAAAAAAAAATTAAAAAATTAAAAAAACAAGACAAAACAAACAACCAGCAATACAGCCTATCAGAGTGACTGAGCAGCAGCAGAAGGTTTCCCCCAGCTGCCAAACCACTGGTGGCAAGAGCCATCCAAGACATCCTAGGCTATCTGAAACATCTACATGAGACCAGCAGATAACTATAACAGGTCTACTGGGAGATGTTCTACTTGTCAAAGGTACAGCTGGAGGCCACTTAGGACAACAGAAGGCACCTCAAACAGCCAGCTGAATCAGGACCTCCAGTGTCTCCTGTCTTGGCTGGACTGCTTGCTTACATGTTTTGCAGACCAAAACAAAAGCTGGGGCCACATATTTCAGAGGTAGCGCACCAAAAATTCTTCCACTGGAAATTGCCATTTTAATTGCCCTGGGTATGGTCAGCCTTGGGAGTTGATTTTATTAGGAAAAGAAAGGTTAACACCTGCCCCAGCCTCACATCAGATTTGAAGCAGTGGGTATTCAGCCCCTCACAGCATCAAGTTCATTGTCCTTGATATCTCAGTACGGTACTTCCAAAAAAACCCATGTACAGGCTGCTTGAAATAAGCTCCAGTGTAAATGTTCCAAGGGGATGCAGCAATACAGACCAGGAGATCCAAAATAGTATATTACACTGTAATCATGTCATGTGGAATTAGACTCCCAACTCTCCTACAGCTGTCACACTACAAAATGCATCCCCTCAGGGGCCTGTTTTCTACATATGCCCCAAGACCTTTTTCTGGAAAGCTCCCAATAGCCTTTGCTTAAGAATGCACAGGCTAATGGCTAAGAAGGGAGACAGAGAAGACCTCCTCTCTCACCCCTTCTTGCACACCCACAGTGCCGACCAACCTCAGTGTGATTGCTGGGTGTGCAAGAAGCAAAGGCACAAAACCTGAAGTTTTGTAGGACCCACATCCATACACACAGCAGTTAAATAAACAGGTGAGATTATCTGGTAAAACAAACCAAAAAAAGAAATCAAAATGCAAAATCATGTGCCAGTCTCAAAGCAGTGTTTTTAAAAACTCCTTTGTTCCTTTTATTCTTTACACAACGTTAATTAAAATCTTTCCCCAGGCAGAATCATACTGAGTTATATGAACTAGTAGGGAGGTTAAAGGGACAAGATATGGCTGAACAGTGCAAAATGAGATAAAAGCCTAAAAGACCACAAGAAGAGAGAGACTGATGACTGAGTAATACCTGGGATGGAAACACTGTGACAGCAGCTTTCCCTGCGATCACAGCAGGACTGTATTTTTCATTCTTTTCCACCTTTTTCTCTAAATAGTTTGAATTATAACAGGTAGCATTGTTCTAGTTGAATCCCTAATGCTACATTAATGGTATTTTCTTCCTATTTTCATTACATCTGCAGTATTTTTCCCTTCATTTAGGAGTGACAACATTTTTGGAAGGGAAGTTCTTTAAAACTTACGCTTTTCACATCAAAGCATGGAAACAATCTTCTCCAACAAGTTCTTAAAAAAAGTTCCACCATGCAGAACTACTGGATTAATTCCCAGACCACTGTCATATAGCTCAGCATAAAAAAAACCCAACCCAAACAACAAACATAATACTCAAAAAAATAAGACTCAAGTCAAAACAAATGACCTCACACCTCCTTCCTCACATGGACCTTTTCAACAGGATGCAAGATTTCTGTTGTATTTCACTCAATTAAAAAGAAATGCCAATACCAGACAGAAATGCTGGACAAGCCAGTGTAGGGGTTCAGCCCACTTCTTCAAAAGCTGAAGGGCCACTTAGGCTCAAAGGTTATCCAACTCCAACTGAATTCCAGTGAGGCAACCTCTGATGTCCCATAGTATCCAGCAAAGTTCTCTGACATGGTTCTTCACCAAACAGTGAAGGTAAGAGTTTCCATGTCTTCACAGGCATCCTTCCCTACTATCATTTACCGAATGCTGGGCAACAGAAGGTATTTGACTTCCACAGGTTAAAGTTCAAAAGGTTCACAGGAGGCATTTATCAAAGAAAATTACACGAAGAAAGCTTTTGCATAGGGGGACAGGCACTTTATCAAAGCAATCTTAGGCAGGGTCTGGCAGTGTTACATTTCTCTTGTGCAGAATCATTACAGAAAGAATTCCGTATTTTTTTCTACAGCGCACCAAGGCAGAGTGGGCAATTTCTACAAGGTCTCATTTAACACACATCTGCTTGATGCTAATTCCCAGTCTGCAGCCACATTTTGAGGCTTGCTACCTGGTTAAAAATACATTTCCCTTAGCCAGAAATAACTACAGCACTCTTTAACATGACATGTTAACAAAACCCTGTAAATATTTTGTTCGAAAAAAGACGTAAAGTCGTGACAAAACCATCTCATTCTGCATTTTGCCTAGCTGATCTCCACTCTGTCTGGGAAAAATAATAGCTATGTGTAATAACGGAAAGAGGAGCTCCAGTAGCTGGTTCAAGTTCACCAGTTCCACAATTGCAACCACACAGCCCTCTTAAAACATTTCTCTTCAGAGTGTTTCAGCAGCTAATTTCTGAGGAGCAAAAATGAGCGCAGGTCTCCTGCTGTTTGACTAAAATTATTATAATTTAAGAAGTCAAGACCCGAACAGCTGCAGATGGGGTCTGAAAGCCACTACTATAATAACAGGCCTGTGCTTCGAGGAGGCAATAGTGGAGAGCAGAATGGTATGAATCAGCTGGAAATCACAAACCCTTCTAAAAGAAGAACTGGATTAGGGGGTGGGTAAAGCAAGATGCAGCAAAGCCAGGCTAGATCCTACCAACTCACAAAACATTCAAGACAGCAAGAATAGGCAGTGAAGACTACTTCCTCCCTCAAGTGCCCAGCACAGAATCATAGAATGCTTTGGGTTGTAAGGGACCTCAAAGATCATCCAGTTTGAACCCCCTTCCACAGGCGGGGGCACCTTCACTAGACCAGGTTGCCCAAATCCCCATCCAACCTGGCCTTAAAACACTGCCACGGAGGGGACTTCTACAACCTCTCTGGGCAACCTGTTCCAGCAACTCATCACCCTCATAGTAAAGCATTTCTTCCTAATATCCAATCTAAACCTACCCTCTTTCAGCTTGACGCCATTGCCTCTTGTCCTATCACTACACTCCCTGTCTCACTTTCCTGTAGGACCCCTTTAAGTATTGGTAGGCCATAATTAGGTTCTCCCCAGAGCCTTCTCTACTCCCGGCTGAATAAACCCAACTCTCATAGTCTGTCTTCATAGGAGAGGTGCTCCAGCCCCCGATCATCTTTATGGCCCTCCTCTGGACTCGCTCCAACAGCTGCATGTCCTTCCTGTACTGGGGACTCCAGAGTTGGACACAGCACTCCAGGTGGGGACTCACAAGAGCAGGGTAGAGGGGCAGAATCACCTCTCTCGACCTGCTGCCCACGCTTCTCTTGCTACAGCCCAGGACACAGTTGGCCTTCGGAGCTGCTAGTGCACACTATTGGCTCATGTTGACCTTGTCATCAATCAGGGCCTTCAAGTCCTTCTCCTCAGGGCTGCTCTCAATCCATTCTCTGCCCAGCCAGTAGTTGTGCTTGGGATTGCGCAGACCCAAATGCAAGGCCTTGCACTTGGCTTTGTTGAATTCCATGCAGTTTCCATCTAAGACTGAATCTATGTCTATGCAGAAACCCATCTTAACATAGATCAAACTTAGGGTTATTGATCTTAAAAGCTAAATAGTAGACCAACACAGGCAAAAGACTCATGTTGGCACTAAGGGAACTGAGCCAGGGCCAGTGTGCATGCATATGTGTGTGTATAGAGAGCCCTAAACTAATCAGCCACTGTAACACGGCAAGACTTCATCTTTCCCTCAGTTCAGTCCCTCGGACTACAGTGTGACACCACCTTTCCCAGCAACAGGGGCAAAGGAACCAAACTGCAAAGCAGGACTTGGTGAATGCATAAAACACCTGGCACATGGCAGGAGATGTACTCTCTTGTCATTTGGGGGATCTTCAGCAAGTCAATGTACCTTTGTGTACCTATACCCCATTTGCAAAGCCAGGGACGCCACAAAGGCTGTGAAGCCTCATTCGTTGCATGCTTGGGAAGTACTTTAAGAACCTCAAAACACAGACACTATATGGCTCAAGAGAGTGGGAAATATATACTCTGAAAGAGAAAAAAATATTCTCATTCAACAGCAACATGGTAGAGAGATGACAATGTCTGCAGTTTTAAAATCTGTAAATCTGAAAGACATCAAAAAAATCATTTTCAGCTGCACACTTTGGCACCTTTCTCTTGTCTCCCTCTGATCCTTCCTTCCCCACCACTAGAAAGAATTCCTACAAATTGCAGCATAGCAGGTCTTTAAGAAAAAGCTTTAAAAAATTGTTTTTCTATCCCATACAAGATACTTAGTGTGATAAACAGCTGTCAAACTGAATTATATTAAGTTACAAGGTACTAACAAACACATGAAAACATACCATGTCCTTGTTGGATACATGTCAATTTTAGCTGAACTGAGCAAATACAACCTTTACAGAGAAAAGTAACTTTAAAAAAATAAAAATCAAATGAGCAATGCCATCACAACTCTCAAGCACAGCCTTGCCCTTTTATCAGTGTTGCATGAAGAAGTCTCACATCCAGGGAGGCAAAAGGGACACATTTACTGTACATACCAGTGTTACAAGTTCAGTATCAAGGCACAGATGTCCTTTTTGGCTTTGACAAAGAATTGCTGAACTGCTGAAAAGTGCCTTTGAACAAGACAGGGATGAAGATGCAGTGTAGACTGTCTGTGCAGCACGTACAGTCAGTGGAGACTGGCTTCTAGAGAATATTATGCTTGAAGGTAACTTTGAAAGAATGTCAAAGAATTCAGCCTCAGCAACGACCATAAATTTCATCAGACTGACTCAGAAACGCCCAAAACATGGAATATAATCTTGTATCAGCTAGGGAGTCAAATGCCATATGTGTATCACCAGTGAGAGTGAAGTGCTAGTGCCTCTGTACGTCATACATTTGTCTAGACATCACAACATGTAAAAATATCTTTGTATCTAAACCATCATACTATACACCTTCATGCAGAAAAGACTCAATTTCATTGATTTATCAGACAGGCAGGCTTTTGCTGCACATTATCTCCTGTAGTCTTAAGGACACTCAGTTCGAGCAGTTCAGTGTTTTATTCCTGGAACGTGCCCCACTAAAGTATTGACCACAAACCCTCCACTCCCCCCCAAAAAAACCCACCAAATTAATAAAGCAATGCATGTACAGGAGACTACATAGGGAAAAGAGATTAAAAAAAAAAGCTCGTTCTTTTACATAAAAGTATAAACTCTGTCAAGGCTAGACCTCTGGACACTGGGTGAGGGATTGAACAATCACAGAATGACTAGGTTGGAAGAGACCTTTAAGATCATCGAGTCCAACCATTTCTGTCCTCTATAAGGGACTTGGAGGTAAAAACAAAGGACTGTGGATCAGCAGAAGTAAGTTCTAATGCTTCCACTATGATATCTACTTGTTTGGGGTTTTTTTCTGGCACAAGTGATTGAGCTTTCCTGCTTCAGTAAATCTTGCTTACCCGCTTCATAAACCACTGTGAATATTGTATGGTAAGACAAGAACTCACAATCTTAAGTAAAATGCACTAAACTGCCAATAAATTGCTTTTTTCAACTATTTCCTTGCCTCATCTAGTTAAAAGCTTCATAAGAAAGAATGTCACATGGGAACTTTTCTTACAAATAAGCATTTCTCATGTATCAATCACAGGTTTTCTCCACACTGTCTTTAAAACTCATGCAGATTTCTCTCAAGAGCCTTAAGGATGCTCATACAGTAAGCGTTCTCTTTCTTCCCAGCAACTGCTGGCTGCCAGTCTTTCAATATTCTATGAACTATTGCAAATTTTGTAAAAACTTATTTCTTTTAAACATTTTGAGTGCTCCTGGTGCTTCAAAACCAAAAAGCCTTTTGATTCACCCACAATTCACTAAGACACGGTGGGAAAGCAGGAATCTGGGGAGGCAATAGAAGGAAAACTAACAGGAGGCCAGGCTTGCTTTGTAACTCGCGCAATGGGAGAGCAAGATACACCCTTGAAATAAAAGCAGTAGCCTTCTCCAAAGTGCTTGGGAACCCAACAGCACAAACCACAACATCTCTGACCAGATAACAACAATGGAGAATTCTTTGCGTGCAACTCACGCACTCAGCAGCACGCTATCATGCAGGAGAAGGTTTGTATTATTTATAGCTGACACATAGCTGCATGCCATACCTTTGGTGACACAAGTACTTAACGAGCACTGTTCCATACTCTGTGCCCAGCACCACAGATCTTACATCGCTTGCATTATTTAGCTAGCAATCACATATAAACGGGCTAACTCTTCCATATCAAGTTGAAAGCCCACAAAGGTTAGAGACTAGTTCTGGCAAAAATAGCGTTGTGAGGTTTTGTGGTTTGGTTTTTTTTTTTTAAAAGGTGCTTATTCTAGTTTGAAGTGAAAATGGAATTAAAACTGCATGCAAATGTTTTTGGATGTATACATATTGCTCTTCTTTAGTGTATGCTTATATTATCTTTTCAGGGGCTTTCAAAAACCAAAGTGTACCAAAAAGTATTTGATAGAATGAGTGAGCTAAAGAGAAAACATGATAGGTTTCAAATGGTTATGACTACCATCAGCTGTGGCCACTCAAAATATTTGCAAAGATCCTAAAAAAATCCCAACAAAACCCCTTAAGATAGCCATTCAGTGATTTGATTTTTACATTAGACACAGACTCTCTTACCGGTTTAGTGAGCTACTGTTAAACTATCTGTTTTGTGCTTAAAGAAAGTAATACAGACATAATTAGTGGGCTGACAGGCAGCTCTAATCAAAGTCTCAGTGGTACCAAGGCCTGGAGCTACTGATCTTGAAAGACTCATGCAGACCATGTCCAAATCCTGTAATTGTCCAATGCACAACTCCATGGTCAGCATCTGTGGCATGCTGAAACTGGCTGGACTACTATTAAGCACAGCTTCAATTAGAGACTGTCAGTGCTACACAAACGAAAAAAGCAGAGCTCAGCAACCCCTGCCCTCCTTCCTCCTGCATCCTCACGAACTGTATTACCATACCTGACATTCCACGTTGCAGTAAAAGGCCTGTTTGCATCTTCCACACTTGGACAATCCTTCTTTCCTTAAAAAGAAAACAGAAGTTGTTCTATTCTAGAAATCTGAATTAAATACAAGTGCATCCTGCGACACTTTCTGCACAGTATTTTACATTATACCATGAAAACTGTATTTTCTTCAAAATAGCACAACTACAGCTTGAATCCCATCTTCTGATAGCAGACACTATTTTTATTTATTTAGAGTTTCAAAAGTAAGTTTTTCCTAATAACTGTTACTACGCAAACGCACTCTGCTGTCCTGAAAAATTGCTGGTTTTGGAAACATGTTATTCCATGCTGTTTGACAGACAGCATCATTTTCTGCCACTATATGATGCATACTGAGAGCTAACTTCTTGTTTTCCAAATGCCCTGCATACCTGCTCACCAATAGGAACCCTTCACATCTGCTCTGCAGCTCCATTGCTTCTCTGTCTGCTTACATGCATGTAACCACCTCCCAATACCAAGAAAACTTGCTACATTATTAAATACAGTTTGATCTCCAGTCACCACATAGCCTCATCCTGTCCCACTAACATCTGCTCCAATAACTGAGTATCCTAAGATGACCTAAGCCTCGCACTCTCCTTTTTTTATATTTTTATATATCCTCCCAACACTTGAACTGCCAAAGGGAAGCTCCTTTTCTGCTGCAAGGTGCATGTGTTGTAGCAGGTGCCGGCAAAAATTGAGCACCTGTTACCCAACACATGCCATTTTGGTAGGACAGCAATAGGGATCTTTCAGCAATACTGAATGCTTTAAGATGCCTACACACTAGCCCCAGTATAAATGGAAAAAAAAATCTTAAACAATTAATTAGAGTAAAACAAGGGTAAGTGTCCTCGTACAATGCGATAGTGCACAATGCTTCAGAGGTCATTGGCATTCTAAGTCCATAAAGCGTAGCAAGTCTTGACATCCTCTGACTATTCTTCCAAATTAGGAAGTGCAACGTGAGCACATCAGGCAAACTTTATGACTCTGCTTGCTGACTGTACATACCTCAAACATAGCTACATATTTAAAGTAAATACTATCAGCTGTGTATTTAAAGTAAATACTCCCAGTGTCATTCTGCCCATTTTACTACAGGTCTTGTGGCCACCTTGCAAAGCTTTGCTAGTGCTGAGCCCATAAACTTCCTCTTAACCCTGCAAGTTCAAGCAGCCCTGTCCAGATTCTAGTGTGTGCTGGTTCACTGGTAATGCAACAGGGCCCAGACACAAAACACGTGTCTGAGCACCAGCAGATCAAGTTCAATCCCTGAGATGTCTTTCCTCTTAGTGGAACTTTATCACGCTGGTATAAAATAGATTTCAGGTTACTCCACTGTAACTGCTATGGTATTATTGCATTTGGTGTATTCCTTGGTCACTGTGCTCTTCCAGAGAAATTTACGTGGCAAACAAGCAGCATTTAAAGAGGCTTCTCCTGGAGGTGATCTTTAAAAGCTATTTTGTGATTTAACTATTATGCCTGCAATACTACTTCATAACAACAGAGCACGGAAACTATTCCTTGGTCCTTTTACAGACACAAGTCTTCTTTGGCACTGGGGGGATTTGTGGTTAGGCACAAGATAAAAAAACACACACAAAACTTAGGGGCTAAGAAAAGCCACTGGTGCGAAGGGGCAGAGCAAAATCACCTCAGGTCTACAGTTCTTCAAGTTAATAGGACCCAGTTCACTGACTTCACTAGGAACTGTATTAGGTGTTCATATGCAAAGAAAGGGGTGAATAAAGTGAGTAAGTCACAAGGTATATAATATAATGAGGAAAGAAAAAGGACACGGTCAAGAAAAAAGCTAAGAAAAAAAATGAAAAGCATAAGTGAGTTAAGATGACAAGAGATGAAAATACCTGCTAGAATATAATAATTACATTCTTCAGTCTGCCACAGCATACATGTGCAAGCAGTACTTACAAACTGATAAAAATAGCATATGTACAACAGTTGTTTTCCTCTACTGAGGCAAACACTAACATTTGCTCCAAGCTATCCCTGCGATTCTTCATTAACCTGCCAGAGGTCACAAAGTACTATACCTTCTAAAAATGTGGTCTGACATGCCACACTGTCACATCCACACCTGTTTTTTTTTAACATCAACCCTAACCTATGTTGCGTTTCTGGGTTTTGTTTGGGGTTTTTTGCTGCAGCAGGTGACATTGAGAGGTTTACCACAACCATGGGAATACCCGCAGCAGATCAAACAGCCCCTCCACGCAGGGAGAGAAGGGCAGCTGCTGAGCCCCCAGAAAACTTGGGCACCCCGCTCAGCCTGCCGGTGGGCCCACTGTCAGCTCAGGCAGCACTCCGGTTCCAACGCTCACACCAGCTCTGTAACAAGCCTCTCACGCTGTCCATGCTTTGCCCTACCCAAAGTCACTTGCTAGTAGACTATGGTTTCAGATAGAGAAACTGGAGGCTACAGGTATTTCTGTACATTTCATTACAGGTATTTCAGGTATATATGTATTCCAGCCATACCTACTCCACCGGCACCACGGAAACGCAATGTATGAATGAGGCAACGGCAGACCCCTTCCCCCATTAAATCCCGGTAATACTGCGTTACTACAAAACCCCATGGAGCTTCCCACGGGAGCAAGGTGTCAACGTGACGGACAGAGCTCGCGAAGAGCGAAGCTTCACTTATTCCTTCCTTCTACTAAAGGTTCAGCAAGGAAAACCAGTTTCGAGCTGTCAGTTTCGTCACGGCGCTGCCGCCGGAAAACCACGAGCCGGGGAGGAGGGAAGTTTCTCCAGGAAAGGCCCCCGCAGCCCACTCCCGCCCCCGCGGCAGACGCTGTGGGGGGCACCGCTGCCACGATGGGGGCCGGCAGCGCCAAGGAGAAGGCCCGCTGGCAGAGCAGCGGCCTGCACGCCGCTGACTGACACGGACACAGCCAGAGAACGCGGGTGGGCCGGACCGCCGCTGCCTCGGGGCGGGCTGCCGCCGGCCGGACCGCGAGAGCCGCCCCGCTGCCCGCCGA